>BMAW01090222.1:131493-212135 GCA_019974015.1 Nephila pilipes | reverse complement strand
AGCGAAACAATGGATTGAAAAATGTTACCCGGACTCTTGTCCATCAAAAGCAACGATTTGTCGGTGGTTTGCCGAGTTTAAACGTGGTCGTACCGACACAAATGACGCGGTCGGGTAGACCTGTGGAAGCCGTTACACCGGAAAATGTGAGTGAAGTGACAAAAATTATAATGAAAGATCGTAAAGTGAAGCTACGTGAGATTGCTGAGATGACACAGATATCATATGGAAGTGTATTTACTATCCTTCATGAAAAATTGAGCATGAAAAAGGTTTTTTTCAAGTGGGTGCCGCGATTGCTTTCGATGGAACAAAAACAGCAACGAGTCGATGATTCAGAAAGCTGTTTATCGCTATTTACTCGCAACAAAAAAGATTTCTTGCGTCATTACGTGACCATGGACGAAACATGGATACATCACTACACTCCAGAGTCGAAGCGGCAGTGGCGCACAGCTGGCGAAAGCCGTCCGAAGCGTCCGAAAACGCAGCGTCAGCTGGCAAAGTCATGGCGTCAGTTTTTTGGGATACGCATGGCGTGATTTTCATTGATTACCTCGAAAAAGGTAAATCGATCAACAGTGATTATTATATTGACTTGCTGGTGCGTTTGAAGGAGGAAATCGCAAAAAACCGACCGCACAGTCTCGGGACTTATTGATCCATGTGTTACGCATTCACATTTTGATAAAACAAAAAAAAAATCTTACTTAAGACTTGAGGAAAGTATAACTTATCTTTAATTCATACTTATAACATCATACATATAACGTTTATCTCTTATTAATTTTAGCAATTATGTCTTATTTAGAGATTTGTCCAAACTACTTTTATATGTCATTCGATATGAAATAAGATTACAAAAAAATTATTAGTTTTTTTTTTTTTTTTTTTTTAAAATTTTAAATATTGTTCTCATTTTTGTTTTGTTTGTTTCTTTTTTTTATATAAAAGAAAATATCACAATATATTTATATATATATATATTTGTTTAACATTAAATTACAAAAAAGTTTCTCTCTTTTTAATTTGCATGTATTCTCATCTCTATCCCTCCAATTTATAAATAAATATATTTTAAACACACACCGCAAGTTCATCTTGTGAACCAATATAAACATTTTTCTAAAATTGTTTCATTTATATCTCCATTGAAATGATATATAAAACTATGTGTATTTCAAAAACGCTTCAACGAGTTCTTTTAATCAGCTTGTAAAAATATTAGCATGTTTTAACCTAATGTAGCAGTTTTTAGCTCTAATAAAAGGAATATCTTCAACTCGTTCTAAAATCAACCGAATGGACTAAATTAAATAAATTACGTAATTGAGTTGATTTATCATTATAAGTCAATTTATTACATTGATATTAAAGATAAAATAAATATCCATTAATTTATACGAATTAGTTTTTTTTTCAATGCAAATATTTAATAGAGTAGTACAGTTTTTCACTTTTTTTTAATCTAAATTTCTGGAATTAAAACATCTTTCAGCAATGCTCTCTTTAAGTTATCTTCCATGCCCCATCAGTTCCACAGTTAGTTTGAAACTTAATTTCTGTCTTCGAAATATCATTTAAAATTTGAACCACCTTTAGACAACCATGGTAACTTAAAATTGGGACTACATTGTGGGAATTTCCAGATTACGTCACAAGACTAGAGTAAGACTGTAATACTTTCCATTATTCTACAGATTGTTATTGGATGGAGTCTAGATTCGAAAGTAAGAACTTCCATTTATTTATTCACGACTGCTTAGGTACACTTTATATCAACAACAAAAAAAAAGATGCACCAAAAAGGAGTGGTCCGAAGGAGACAACAATTGGCAGGTAGGAAAATTATATGCAGAATAGAAAATGATTAAAATTTTGAAAAAAATTTAACGATTTTTTTCAGAGTTACGTAGTTACAAAGTAATGAGATCATTAAGGTGCTGACCCAGCTCTAGCCTAGATGTAAGCTGCCACACAACGTGGCATAAAGTGATAAAGCTCTTTAATGATCCAGCGGTATTTCTTGCCTGATTAGCTCCAATTATCGGGCATCAACATTCTCTGGTAGATGCAGTCGCCTTCCTATCATATCCCAGACAGGCTCGATTGGAGAGAGATCTGGCTGGCCAAAGAAGTGTACGATAGTTCATAGGAACACGTGCCGTACGTGGTGTGGCATTATCTTGCTGAAAAATGGGGCCAGGGTACTGCAAAAGGAACGGTAGCAAAATAGGTCTCAGAATGTCGTCGACGTACCTCTGTGCTGTAATTGTGCCTCTAATGACGACCGAAGGGGTTCGACTAACAAGGGAAATTTTCACCCCAGACCATAACTCCTGGTTGAAGGCCTGTGTAGCGTGCAATAGTGAAAAAAGGATCGGCAGGCTGCCCTGGGCGTCTCTAGATACGTCTTCGATGATCGTCAGGACACAGTTGGAAGTGGGATTCGTCTCTAAACACTCTACGTCCCATGTCAGCTTTATTCCGTCCCATTAGAGTCAAGCACCACTGTAATCTGGCTCAACAGTGTGCAGGTGTGAGTGTCAGGTGGCGTAGCGGTTTGTACGAGCGTAGATTTCGCTCTATCAGCCGTCTGTGAATAGTCATGGTGGACATTTGTGTGCGGGTCGCACGTCTGATGGTTGATAACGATGAATCAGTCGCTGTGACAGCTAATCTGACAATCACTCTGTCTTCCTGATCTGCTGTGGCCCTAGGTGGACCGCTACCCTCATGACGCCAAAATCTGACATCGTCCACCCATTCTTGCCAGCATCTTCTAATCGCCGCATCGCTTCGACCCATATAACGAGCGATTCTCCGATTTGCCCAACCAGCCTCTTTTAATCCAATGATACGACGTCTTTCAAACTCTGGCAGTTGCTCATAATGAGCTTGAATCCTGCGTCGAGGCATTTTTTTCAGTCGTTGAAAGGTATCCTAAATCGCAATGCAACAGAAAATTGGACCATGAGATTAAGATTCCTTTCTTATATGCATCTGCTGAGAGCGCTGTAGCTCCAGCTATTCATTCATTGGACACCAAATTTTAATCCTTTGCATGTTCGGTCCCAATGTTTTCGCATTCGAAATTTCATTACAATCGGGCAACTCCATCGCGTTTTTTTCCCCTTCTTTTTTTTATAGAGTGTAATTTAACTAACAGAATTCGGTAAGAAAGTTAGGTTCAAAGAGGTTATACTAAAGCAACTTGAGTTTTTTTTTTGAGGGGGGATGATATTTAGTTGTTTAAGATGCTTTCTCCTTCTGTTGTCTTTGAAGGTGGCTGTTCAATGTCTTCAATTAACGAAATCTGAGCCAATGAATCGAACCTTTGCAGTAAAGATTTTTCAGAGAATTAAGATAAAGAAATGAATATTAATTACGTCTTGAAAATAGGGCATAAATCTGAGCTGTCAGGGCCCAATATCCATTCTCGGGCAGTTTAAAATATGAATTTTTAAAAATTTTAATCATTTGATTAGTTCAAGTAATATGTTAATTAAATCAATTCAAATAGCGCTCCAAAATGTATAGTATTCACATTATAAAATTGAGTAGATAGCTGATATTTGTTTGAAGAAGATCATTCGGTAATTACTAGAGATAATCAAGATAATCAACTAATGAAAGTCCCCGTGAAGATTACGTTATTGAATATCAACAACTTTTTCTTCGGAAACATTGCATTGAATGTGATACTTATCTCATATTTAATGATTTTCTAAGTAAATTTCTAGAAATTGATAAAAAAGGAATATACCGAATGTATTTACGAATATTTTGAGAAATTGTGTTAGCTTTTGAGGTTTTTTTCTAATCAATTATTTTATGAAAATCAGGATTTTCCTTCATCAATATATTCCAAGCGACTGGTTGATTTATTGATATTTTCTAACGTCACAGTAGAACCAAACCAAACCAACTATTTTTGTCGGGGAACACAACCCTCTCGGGCTTTAATCCCGTGCGAATTGGCTATTATTTGAGGTGAGACTGAATTTTGGTTTTACACTTGCCCAGAAGTTAAGATTTAGATATTAAGATAATAAAATAAAATTACAGTGCAATAGCTTTTTAGACAATATTAAATTAATTTTGAAAAATATGCTGAATATATATTATTAATATTGGAATATCACTAGTTGAAGTACTAGTGTTGTTAAAATTAATCCAAAAGAGAAGATGGTTGAAATTCATGAGTTTAGGCTTAGGGTATTGCAGCAGTAGTCTATTGGATTCCTGCTTGCTTGTTCAGTCTGGTCGCAGTGAGAGCGCGCTCTGTGATTGGTCGATGGTGAGGTGTGTTAATTCTGTATATATAGGTGGGTGCGTAGGGGTGAGATTTTGTAAGGAGTGTGCTTGTGTTACCAGTGGTTTTGTAATATAAGTGAAATTAAAGAATTAAAATTTCTCGTGGTCTGTGTAGTTGTGGGTTGTTTCTGAGTGGGGTGTACTTTTCTATTTCTTGAATGGTTTTATTGCTTGAGGTATCAATATTTTTGGTAAACATTTTCTGATAATTGTCTCAGTAGAAGCAACATGATGATTAATGGCGACGTACCTCGTTATTTTGAACCTCGGTCGAGTGAAGAGAACGATATCTGAGCTGGACCATACCTCTCCAAACTTCCACATCATGCTAACATAACTTGGGAACTCGACCAGATTTAATATGCTTCTGGGGCGGATCTTTGGAGGATTTTAAGCCTCCACAAATTTTATTTGCGTTACTAATCGAAACAAACTAAAAGGTCACAAATAACGAGAGAGACACGAATTTGATTTTTGAAATTGCTTTATTTAATGTAAGTCAAATTTTTATCTTACAAGAGTCATTCAATGTTGAGTTGCATTCTGTAAGCTAATTCTACAGTTTTTCAACATTAATAAAGGTTTCATTTCATGTTTTTTATAAGTGAAATGTTTCCTTCATCATAAAAAATTAATAATTATTATTTTATAAAACCACTTTTGTGCCAAAAATTAAATCTAAGACTACATTTATAAAATTTCAAATAGTTTTATTTTTCAATATTTTCTGTGAAATATGACAAAATTTTCAAAACTGTTGAGCGATTTTTATTCTCCTTGTATTGGAGATAAACCTATTTTAATTAAATATATCAATCTGTAGAATTCAACCCTTTGAGTTTTCTTTTAATCTTTCTATTCACGACCACGACTGAATTTTTTAATAAAAATTGTTTTTTTTTTTATCACGATAAATTAAAATTAATAAAAAGAAAAATATCAGCTTACAACTTGAAAATCTAAAAAAGATTGTTGAAAGTCAAAGCGAGATTGAAATAGAAGCTGTTCAGAGAAGTGTAATCGAGATTGAGAAATGCGTTCCAAAAATACAGGGTGTTTCGAAACACAAAGGCAAAAGTTTAAGAAGAGGCAAAAAACATCTAAACAAGCAATTTTCACGATCAATACAAAGGCGCAGAGCAAACGGTGAGCTGTTAGACGCTGTTGTAATGGAAAGCATAGAGCGCTAGTTTTCTTATACATCGTCATTTCTACCGTGGGTTTCAGGAAGTATGGCGACATACAGTAATTAGAAAAAAACCATGCCTCCTAAAATATGTGGTAGAAATGAAGATGTTTCTGAAATCTCGCGCTCTATGCTTTTATTACAGTCCCGTCTACCGGTTGCTTTTGATGTTTTCCTTATGAGTTGCGAAACACCTGGTACAGTTGCAGCAGAAGGAGGAGTAATTGGCTTACTTCTTCTTAATCGTCCGCTTACATTCCCTAAACCAAAAAGATTGACTGCTCCCTTATGAGTTATAAACATTAAGCTTAGAAAAATCCTAATAATACGGTATTGTTGTTAAAATAACCAATGAATTATAAGGCACGTGTTACAAGTTAGTTTGTGCTACAGTCTTACAATGATGGATCTTGACAACTTCAACCAGGAACATTTGTCAAAGATGACATTTCAGGTGATACTTCAGATGTCGTATCACCTCAGAGGTGTTATAGAACACTTCAGAGATAATCTAAAGTATATAACTTATGAAGTAATACTTAAGACGTTCTCCTCAAGATAAATTAGCACGTAATGTAAAAATTTTTAACATAGCCAAAAGTATATCCTATGTTACAATATGTGAGGAATTAGGACTCGAACGCAGAGACTTTCAGCTACTAAACTAAAGATCTGCTAACCAAGTTTCCACTGTCTTTTTTTCCTAGGGCTGTATCCCATACACGAAAAGCTTTATCAAAATAAAGTAATGAAATTTATGCTAATTGATAATTAAGATCGATACACCTTTTCCTAACATTTGTAGCTTTTGTTCTATTTTTTCTTTATAGCTCGTAACAAATGAAATTCAGAATATTGAAGCATTGAATTCTTTTTAAAAAATGTACATTTATTATAAAGAAAAAAAAATATTTACATCACGTGAATTCTTTTTATTTCTCTCAATAGAATATTATTTGAATACACTTTTAAAGTTTACTATGTAGCAAAACATATCTATCTCTCTGATATGGATGAAATTCAACTTCGCTTCAAAATACTTCACATTTGTGCGCTGTTATATATAAGTAATACAATTTTTATTAAAATTTATACTTTGAATTGATTTTTAAAAATAAGAACGTTGTAAAGGTATTATATTTTCATTTTTCATTTCTCGCAGGGTATCAAGAAAGAAAAATACAGAGACTAAAATAAGTAAATAAAAATTTATTCCTATACAATGGCAGGTTGTAATTTTTTTCCAATCAAAAACCTTTGTTATTAAATGCAATAATATTATTATCCTTTTGAAGTACTACTTTTCACGATTTCGCTTTTTTCCATTGAAATAAATTTTAAAAAGAAATACAACTTGACATTACTATTTCTTTCAACATTTAACGTACTCATTCCTAATTTTAATATCAAAAATGCATTCTTTCTCTCTCACGAAATGAACGTAATTTCGAATAATTTATAGAAAAATCTAGTTTTACACGCAAAATAAGCAAGCATAAATTGTATAAATTTGCTAAAAGTTTCATCACTAGGATTTGCTTAATTAAAAAAATATTTATTATTTTATTTTGGTATTTGAAAGATTGCTTTAATACTTACGTTCTTATAAATCATTTAGTTCAATTTCAACAACAAATTCTACGGTATATAATCCAGGAATAAATTTTATTGAATAAATCGAATTCCGCTTTTTTTTTGAAAAATAATAATAATAGTTACTTTGTAGTAGATTCAAAAAGTAGTTTTGGTTCATTGAAATGGACCGAATGAATCGATAATTTCAGTTTCAACTAATGGATTAAAGGAAATGATCTATATATTTCACTACATGATAGAGGAAAGAACACGCAAATAAAAATTCATTTTTTCTTGAATCATTTTCACAATTCTCATTGGTTGTAAAAAGACTGTATACCTTAGTTACCTAACGATAGCCAAAAATATTTTAAGAATCTCCATTTTTTTATTGAAAATGTTCATTCCCTAGATTTTTCCCCAGCAAACATGTTCCCATTTTTGAATGAAATATATTTCCGAAAGGCAAAAAATTATGCATGCAGGTGCAGATAATACTAAAATCAAAAAATTTTCCCATTAATTTTTTTGAATAGGAATTACATTATATATTTTGAGTAAAATACTGTGTAACAACAGCAAAAATACTTGCAATTAAAATAAAAAGCTTGAGGGGAAAAATATCAAATCAAAGATTCTACAATGTCCTGTAATTTTTAATTTAAAAACCAATTTTTTTTATAGTATTTGCAAAAGAAAATTGTTAAAACGAGCCTTTCTAGAAGTTTAAAAAATCCTTGGGAAAATTAAGAATATGTTTCAAAAGAATGTGAAAATTATATTTATAGAAAATTAACGTAAAATAAAAATATTGGCCTTTTCCTTTAAATCTTATTAGCAACAATTTAAAAAGGCATTATTACCAAAATATGCAAGAATCCCTACAAACTTGCTTTTAAATTATTGGCCATTATGTAATTCGTTATTTATGTTAATACGTATTCGTTATCTATGTGAAGATGTTAATATTGCACATTTCAATGAAGAATATATCACGAATAAGCAAAGAAGATTTGGATAGAAAAAGAATATCAAATTATACGAATGTTATGAACTGTTTGACTGATATTTTTGATTTCCTAGATGTTATAGCAATGGAACAAAAAATTAAATGTTCAAGAAATTAGTAATTATCAAAGAATAGTTCTTCAGTGATGATGACCATTTTTCTTCGAAGGATCTCTGAAAATGAAAAGAACTGTTGTGTCGTTCTGGTGGAAAAATGGAAACTAGTATCCATTTAATTATGTTGATTCTCAAAACAGTTTTCGAAAAACTCTTTCTGAGCACTTATGTCAACTTTAGGCTGTTTTTTTTTAAGACGAAGCTTATGATATTTTCAGCGGTCATCAAACTGATTTTATGGGTTTGTCATGCATAATTTAAAAGAAACGTAATGGATTGCTAAACTTTTCCCATTATCTTGCTCAATACAAATTGAACAACATTCGACTCGATGAGTTTAAACCTTTGTTTTACTAAGTCTATAAATATAATAAGAAAGATTTTTTAAAATTTGAATACAAGTTTCGTCATTTTAATTGAAATATTACAACTTTATGCCAATCAATTATCACTTATGGAGAAAATAAGTAAAGAGAAATAATCATACATTATAACAGTTTTGGGATATATTCAAAGCCAAATTATGCCAAATATACATATAGAAGACATTTTATTCAAAACTCAAATATTCATCCCTGTAATTATTTTACCTTTAGGAATATCTGGAAGTATACTAATTACAGCAATTATTTGAAACAATTACGGATCGGAAAATAATTATGGTTGAAGAGATCCTCTAATTTGCTTTGATATTTTTTGCAAGATTGAATGTTAAATTTTTACACAAATACCATTTATACAATCACATATCTTTCGATTATGGAATAATTATCACCCTTTATTTCAATAAAATACTTTTTCAAGCAGTTATTGATTCGAAAATTGTAAGCATCTGTAATTTTTGAATAATTTGTATACTTTCATGTGCTTAAGAATATGTTTATGCTGAATAAGACTTCATAGCTAGCAACTTTTTTTTTTAAATAACAATGAATTAGAAAGTTATTAGGCAGCATGTTATTAACTCTATGTAGGAAAGTCATTAACATATGTGTTGAATCTTGCCGATATATGTTGTACGTACAGTGAAGTGCTTTTATTCATTTTCATTCCGTTCTAAAGTTTTAATACAATTCTTAAGCAAAAAATGTATGTAATTATACTTAATGATACCCAAAGATTTCGAATATTCTGTAGAATTCTGAGGAATAGAAAATAAAAATAGTGAAATTGAACATTTTAGGGGGAAAAAACGGATGAAAATGGAATAAACATTTTTTTTTTTTTGTTCCGGAGTGCCAAAAAGTGCTGCAACATTTCGACACTAGACTGAAGAAGAACATGTGTTTGGTTTCTGTTTGTTTTTTTTTTTACCATGAAATGCAATGCATTCGAATAAACATTTAATATTCAACTGATATTATAGCTGTCTTCGAATTCTAACGATATTTAATTGAAATGATGTTATGAGTGAGTACCGCTTATGGATATGTTGTTCTTCTAATTAAACTCGTTTTTACAGGATTGTAGATTCCACTATAATTAGCCGTCAAACGTTATACAAATAAATATTACATCTGCTCGAAATCTAAATCAATTCATGCGCATTATTGATATAAAACATTTATATCTAAAATATAAAGAGAAATTTATGTGATAAATATTCCTCACTGTTAATTAAAAACTTGCCTTCGAAGTATTATACAATACTGTTATATTTTCCAACTGTTATTTTTTAAAACAAATCTAGTAAGAATATAAATTACAGCAGCATTCATGTGATTACGTATTCTTATTCATTATATGGGAAAAGAAATACATGTTTTTTTTAAAAAAATCAGACAGAGAAAAGTATAAGAAATATTTCAAACTATATCTCAGAAGAAAAAAAAGTAAATTGATATATATTTTCAGCATGAAGAAATATTTCTTCATAGTGTTTCCAGAAAATTGCGTGCAATGTAACACATAAACAACCTTATTTAAACACAGTGAACTTGTAATCAAAATCATTATATATTACGTAACATAGTTGATGCAAGTTTTGCTGCAATCGAAAAATTGCTTGCTTTCTGTCCAAACTTGGGAATATGTATCTAAAGTATAAAAATTTCGCTTGAGAATCAACTCAGAAAATATGGTAAACGCTTTCATAGTTGAGAGGCAAAACTGGTGATGATGCAATGTGGATAATCGTAATTCATTTTGAAATAATGGAAGCTCGTTTTCATAACTGAATCAGCTGCATTTTGTGAGTAGATTCTTTTCAATTATTTCTCTTTAGATATAAAAGACTAAGTATTCAAAATAAAATGTATTATATTCTTTTAAAATTGGTAATTAAATAATATTTCTCATCTTTAAATATGTCTTCATTTGAACCAAGAACATTCATTCGTTTCTGGACATTAGTGACTTTTTTACCTAAATCTACAATTGGTTGGTGAAAATTTCGCAGTTGGTACGAATATTTAATATACAAGTATTGTTACAATTAATATAAAAACTCTGCAACCTAATATAAACTATCAATCTAAATGATATATAAATATTCAACAAATAGCTATATATGAACTTGATTTTGGCAAATTATTATTTTTTTAAAAAAAAACTAAAAAACTGGACACAGGATTAAAAAATTTAAGCTTTTTCCATTAGCTATCAAATTTTAAATTGAAACTATTATCTAATACATTCTTTGAAAGATTTGTTGCTTTAATAGAAATGTATTAAAAATAAAACTATTTTGCAGAAGTATATGTTTTTATTTAAAAATAATAAGAAGAATTTATAATACTTCATTGCCTTCAATGGTAAACAAAACCATAACATATCAACACATATTTGGAACAATAAAAATTAAAATATTCAAGAAATAATAAAATTCGCGAGGCTCATTGATGCGATTATAGTGTTTAACTTTCTCAGTGATATATTGTGTGTGGCAAAGTAACATTTTAACTCATTTTGAACGAAATATCTTAGTGGAATACTGAAAAACTTCCGTTTAATACCTATTTGTATAGTATTTTGCAAAATCTAAATAATGAAGCATTCTAATCTGGATTCAAGGCTTCAAAGTTCGTCTATTTACGCTGTTTCTCGACTCGGACTCTCAAAATATTCAATAACGAAAACTTTATGGATATTGGTTTTAATTACAGCCCTCTCTGGGTGTGGCTTTCAAGTGCACAGATATGTGATTTTCTTCTTCAAATATCCCGTGGTAATAAACTATAAAAGAAAATCGCAGGTGAAGGTTGACTTTCCGGCTGTCACTATTTGTAATCCGAATCGAATGAAATCTATGTTTGAGGATTGCTTATACGAACCGTTCGACTCATTGGAATGTATGCATGGTCTAAGTGTAGTTACAGGTCTTCTCGTGATGCTAGAAATGCAAAATTTCTATTCGTGCAATTCTCAGTTCAGCGGTCAGCAAGACAAAGACATAGAAGCCACCAAAAAATTCATCCAGGAATATTCAAAATTGAATCTTGGTGATCGAAATAAATTTGGTCATCGACTTACCGATTTGATTGTAAATTGCTCATTCAGGGGCAAATCTTGTGAAGGTCCTTTTACCACGATCACTAACTTTCGATATGGCAATTGTTTCTCTTTTAACAAATTTAATGGACTTTCTCTAGCTGCAGCAAATAAAACGCTTTTTGAAAACTTTAAGGGATTGGAAATAACTCTAAATGCAGAAATCCGTCAATACCTTTCAATTTCTCGTACAGTCGGATTTAGAATTGTGATTCACGATCCATCAGAAGAACCTAATCCAAAAGGAAACGGAATTAGTGTTAGTCCAGGATATGAGACGAATATTCGTTTAAGACAGACACTGATAAAAAGATTGCCTGCACCGTATAAAGATCAGTGTGTGTTCTATTCAAATACTCCACAATTTGAGAAAAGTCAAGCACTGTGTACTCAAGCCTGCGTTCAAGAGTACAACTACGCTAAATGTGGATGCATGGAACCTCAGTTCCTAACAGTACCAGATCGGAGACTATGCAACGTGACGAACTCCACGGACGTGTGCTGTCTGGATAGCGTCCTGAACCATCTCGTCGTTCATGGGACAAACTGTGAGTGTCCTTTGCCATGCGTATCGATGTTCTTCAACGAACTCGTTACGAAGTCAATTTGGCCGTCGAAAGCATCTTTTTACAAACGACAGACTAACATAACGGAACAAGATCTGAAACTTTACAGGGCATCTCATGCGAAAATCAACATATTCTTTTCAACACTTGGAAGAACAATGTACGAACAAACGCCGATGTTTCATGAATCTGAAATATTCAGTCACTTGGGTGGAGAATTCGGACTGTGACTTGGATTGTCGTTAGTAGCTCTATTTGAATTCGTAGAGGCACTTCTACGTTTAGTAAATAGGTTTATTTTTAATCCTTGAAAAAGAATCTATTTTCCTGAACATAAATTGAATTGTGTCGATAATCCATATAATATTAAAGGTAAATAATACAGATTTAAATAATAAAACATTCCAATTTTCGAAATGATGAATGTTTCGAAATGTGGAATAATTCTTAACCTCAAAAACTGTTCTTTATAAACTCGGTATTCAATAAAAGAGCAAACAATACGTGGGAATATTTTTATTTGCATGAAACAAATAATTTTGTGTTCATAAAAAATATAATTGTTCTATCTTTATACAAGAAACTGCAAATGAGCTCTCTTTAAAAATGACATGCGAACAAGTGTAGCACAGTTTTGTAAGCAAATCTCACTTCTTCCGCGAATATAATATAAGAATTTGGGCGGGAAATTATCGTATGCTCTAGGACTATAAAAGAAGAATGCAAATATGTAAGTACTTTTAGATTTCATTTATAATGTTTGTAAACAAAATTTTAAGACTTGCGGTTCCATGTCTTGCAAGTTCTGTACCATGTTGAAGAACAAACTTCTTTTTATGCATGTTCATTCCTCAATTCTGAGATGCATGTAGAAAAAAAATGTAAATATTGTTTCGCAGACTGTATCAGATTCTTTTCAGCAGTGGGTGTCTCCTGTCAAATGAAAAATGTATATGACTCTCGTGCCACTCTCAATGCAAAGTGATTCCCGCACCCCTATCTTCTTTTATATATGTGGTTTCACCCTACTATTCTTCTATTTTACATGGCCCATGCACCACTGCAATTCAGAATTTATGGGTCTGGTTCACGTGGCTTTGAATTTTTTGTTGTTTTCGAGCTTTATATGGATCAAAATGCATTTAATTTTAGGAAAATCCCAATTTCGTAATTTTTGAATTTTTATATTTATTTGTCTTGAATTTGGAGCAAGCGAACTATTTTTATACACAGTATTAAGAACATCTATGTTTGTGCCTCGCCCACTGCTTCCAACAAATACCCGAGAGACGAGAGCGCACAAACACTGAGAAAGGTCATGAAATCGCTGCGTACATTATGAACTATTTTTATGCTGTATACTATTATGTGAAAGTGAATGCGTCTTTTATTCTTCTGTTTGTGTAGAAATAAATGTATTCGTCCGAAAACCACGACTAATCAATCCGATTAAAGTATAATAATTTGGTAGTAGAGCGTAGTTTAAGAGATTTAAATAGAAGTGAACTCAGAGTACAGAATTCCAAACAAACGAAATGGAAAAAAATTAAACGTTCTCGAGCTTATTGGAAACAATAATTTATATCGGCTTTAAGAATTAAAGCTTAATTATGCCTGAAAAGATTAGATTCGGTTATATCGAAATTAGAAACCATAACACACCCATATATTATGCACATTATATATTATGCACATTGTGTGTAAGTGTGATTCAATTATTTTTTGTTTTAAATTATTTTAAAAAGCGGGACAATAAAGACGTTCATCCCAATAATAAATATTTTCTTTTAAATGATCGCGTAATAGTATTTCAGTCTTAAGTTACCTATAAAAAATAAAGTCTTATGTTATACACACAACATAAATAAGTCTAAATTCCATTATTTTTAATTTTTGTATAAAATATTACCGTACGTTACTCTTGAAAATAAATATTATTCTCTTTGTCCCTAAGGTATTCAAGGATACATGAAAACACACTTCAAACAATGCTTCGGAAATAGTAAATTGATTGGAAACCATTTTCACACACACACAAACACCTATGTTAATTGCATTTGCGTAATAGCATTTTAGCATGAAGATAATTATTTCTCGTACTTTTTCAGGAAAAATTGCGTGAACAACAACTTCGCACATAAACAAAGTGGACTTGTCATCTAAATCACTAAACACGAATCAACACCTTTGGCGCATGTATGGGTGTAAAAATATATTTATTCCCGTTTCAAAGTTGAATTATTTACTATGTATCTGAAGTATTTGAAAATTTTCTTTTGAGTCTTCTGAGAAGAGATTAGTGAACGTTTCTTTTAAGTGTTTTAAAACTTTTTTTATGTGAATACCTAATACTTCTATGAAGAATTTAAGAATAAGTGGAAATTGTTCTATTAATTTTTCTAAATATCTCCGCTACTCGAGATCAGTTTTGCAAGTAGTTTCTTATTTAATGCTATGCAATTATTAGAAGTTAAAATTCAATTTATTATTATAATAATAATTCCATAACAGCAACATCGACATAATAATCAGGATACTGATGATGATACTTCGACGATATATTTAGCACATACTAGGATATCTTATTTGTTCCATTATATATAACAATGAAGCTTAACAAGATACTATGTAGGAAGAATTTCGACAAAAAGGAATTATTGTTTAAAAAGAATGTGTCTAGTTTTCTTCAGAATAATTCAAGAAAAAAGAAATACAACCTTTCAAATTTAGGAGCAAGGTTCCAAAATTCATCAATCTATGCCGTTTCTCAAGTTGGCCGTTCCGAAAAATTGGGGATCAAAATCTTATGGATACTGGTTTTAGCTGCTGCTCTCTCTGGGTGTTCTTATCAAATTTACAGATACGTGGAGTTATACTTTAAATATCCCGTCATAATTACCTATGGATTGGAACCGCAATCGAATGTACTCTTTCCCGCAGTCACTATTTGCAATATGAATCGAATGAAATCTGAGTTCGAGATTTGCTTGTATGATCCTCAATCCTCAAAACATTGTATTCCGAACGATCCAGTTGCAATCGAATTAGGAGGAGCAATTCGAAGTTCAGGACCTCTTGTGCTACCCGAAAGGAGAAACTATCACTCGTGCTTAACTCAGTTTGGTGGGAATCCACACAAAGAAGAAGAATCCGCAGAGATGTTTCTCGAGAAATATTCGAAGCTAAGTTTCAACGATAGATGGAGATATGGACACCAGTTTACCGATTTAATTGAAAACTGTTCGTTCAGAGGCAAGTCTTGTGATGGCCACTTTAGTTCATTCTCTAGCGTTCGATATGGTAATTGTTTCTCTTTTAACAAATTTAATGGACTTTCTCTAGCTGCAGCAGATAAAACGCTTTTTGAAAACTTTAAGGGATTGGAAATAACTCTAAATGCAGAAATCCGTCAATACGTTTCAATTTCTCGTACAGTCGGATTTAGAATAGTGATACATGATCCTGCGGAAGAACCTGATCCAGAAGAGAATGGAATCTACATTATTCCAGGTTATGAGACGAATATTCTTTTAAGACAGACACTGATAAAAAGATTGCCGGCGCCCTATAAAGATCAGTGTGTGTTCTATTCAAGCACCTCACAATTTGGAAAAAGTCAAGCACTGTGCATGCAAGCCTGCGTTCAAGAGTACAACTTCGCTAAATGTGGATGCATAGAACCTCAGTTCCTAACAGTGTCAGATCGGAGACTATGCAATGTGACGAACTCCACGGACGTGTGCTGTCTGGATAGCGTCCTGAACCATCTCGCCGTTTATGGAACGGACTGTGAGTGTCCTTTGCCATGCATATCCACGTACTTCAATGAGCTCGTTACAAAGTCGATTTGGCCGTCGAAAGCATCTTTTTACAAAGGAAAGACTAATGTAACGGAAAAAGATCTGAAACATTACAGGGCATCTCATGCGAAAATCAACATATTCTTTACGACACTTGGAAGAACCGTGTACGAACAAACGCCGATGTTTCATGAATCTGAAATATTCAGTCACTTGGGAGGGGAATTCGGATTGTGGCTTGGATTGTCGTTAGTTGCTCTGTTTGAATTTCTAGAGTCGCTCATATATTTTGTTAGTTGCTTTTTTAGAACTGTTAGAGAAATAACTTAATTCTCGGTTACATTATGATACTATTTAAAATAATATGTAGTTGAATTAGAGGGGTTTTTTTTTTTGTTTTTTTTTTGAAAATACAAGATAAACTGAAGAGAAAATATTGGAAAAATTGGTTAAAGTCTGGAATAAGGTGACCCCTTGGCAGTTGGTGACTTTTGGGAGCGATAATGATTTGAACGTGGCGTTTTAAGTTATAGTAACCCTGATGCTCATATAATTTGAAAAGAAATTTGTATATGTCACATATTTCCAATTTCTGATTGAAATTAGTTGAAAACGGTACACTATTTATAATAAATAAGCGAGAGACGATACGTTTAGAATAACATGCAATATTTCTATTTCACCATTTCTTTATGAGATCAAGAATTTCTATTTATTTTTTGGTGAAGTGTGGTTAAAGATTGAAGTATGTCGAAAAAATATAATTAATGGTTTTTTTTTTTTATGATTTGGAAAGAAAGGTTAAAATGAATGTTATACAGTGATGTATGGATAAAAATTTATTTGCGCGAAAGGTTGATTTTTTGGTCTGCACGAAAGATATGCGCTTGTAAAAAAATAAATCGGAAGATGGATATATTTGGCCTCCTATACTATACCTTAATAAAAGTTTTAAATTTATAAATAATTATTATTTGTCTATAAACAAAAAAAAATTTAATAATTATGTATGAATAATAATTGTTTATAAATATTTACTTATAAATAACCATTTATGACCAATAATTATTTATAAATACTTATTTTTGAATAATTATTTCCAATAAATAATTATAAATAACTATTCTTTAATAATTATTGTTTGTTAACAAGTCTTACTTATTTCCAATAATTTATTTATAAATAATTATTAATTAATAATTACTTATTAATAATAATTGCTTGATACAAATTAATATTTCTAAATTATTCTTGAATCCTTAACGTTTACAAGTTATTCCTCCAAACGGTTCCGGTCCTTTTTTTATATCTTTCTCATTTTCCACGTCTACATGACGTCACTCAAGTTTGGCGACCTTTCTATGGGACTCACCAAGTTTCGTTACCCATCGCCAAGGGGACATTCTATTCCAGACTTTAACCGAAAAATTAATGAGTTTTATAATTTTTTCAAAAATGTTCAATTGTAAAAACGATTGTTTAGTAGTATTACTGTAATCAATCACATAATGAAAAAGACAGGTATATTTAGCAAATAATTTTGTTTTATTTAGGATATTAATCTGTTACTCATACTTTAGAAATAAAATATATATTCAGGTACTGTTTAAAATAATTGAATTAATTTAAAAACGAAAAATTCTAACGAATAAGGAAAGCAATCTTCATATGTCTGAAAATCCTTTTATTTTATTTGTTGTACTTCAAAATACTTCATTTCCTCCATTTTAGCATTTTGAAAACCAGGCATTTTAATTGAGCCTTCATATGAATGTAAAACAAAATACAAATGAATACTTTTGACTTTTGTGAGACATTTTATTCCTTTATAAAACAGTAAACATTATCACAGACATATCATTATAGGTAAAACCATATGTTCATTGTTAGAAGATAAGAGATTATTCTTCTTTTAAAAAAATTTATTTAAATAAATATCGTTTTATCGTAAATTAGCAATAAAACAATTGGGTGTTTTTCCATTTCGCCAGCGCAAGCGATAAAGTCGCCAAAATGATACTACCAACGTCCTTCGCAATATTTGTTTTCTGTGTGTTGTCGCCAATAAAGTCTGCTTGGTGATATTTGCGCCGGTAAAATGGAAATGTACCAACAATAGTTCAGTTATGTTTTATTGTTACTTCACGAAAATAATTAGTTCTTTATTCTGCTATATTTAGGGATGATATGTAATTTCATTATCGATTTCTCCTTAATTCTTATTACCATGCACTAAGTTATTAATAGTAATAAATATTTCAGCAATTCATCCTACTTCATATCAAAACACTCACAAGTATATAAATCAAACTAGCTTTTTTTTTTATACTAAAGATTCATTTGAAATTTTTTTTATTTTTGAGTTTTTTGCCAAGTCTTATTTTCAATGTCAAAAAAATTGTCCTTTAATCTTTTTCATATACTACATTTTTATTTGATGAAATGCGTGATTTTCTATTTTGCTCTGAAAGATCTCTGATATGCCTAGAAATCTAATGGAAATAATACTTAATATTAATCTCTTGAACCTAGGCATGGGGATCAAAAGAACGACCGGTTTTTCCGACCCAGTTCATTTAAAAGAGCGAAAACTCCCGATTCAGTAGCCCACCCCCTTGTTCTTTGCTGTCCCAAATTTTTCAGAGTAATTTTCTTCTGTCTGCCTTCTCATGTGTATAACCTTCAATAACACGGCGCATTACAAAAGGATGCACACCCGTTGAAGAAGCCCGAAGATATTGTCTTCATTGTTCCCCACTTGGAGGCCCAAGCAAACGTTTGCCGAAACAATTCGTCCTCCAGCTGTCTAATCTGCCTATCGAAAAACAAATCTAGCGACACACACCTATGCCCTCTCGAGCTATTTCCGGATGACAGCAATTAATCAACGTGTTCATGGACGAGGCATCGCTGCCCGAAAACAATGTGAACGAAAGAGCTAGATCGAATGTTTCTGGATAGCTTAAGTGAAAGAGAGAAAAAAAATTCCGAACATACTCTTTCCACACGTAGATAAAAGACCTGGAGAAGCAAATCTTGTTACTAGAAGACTTTTTTTGATAGATCTTGTAGCAGACCTACTAAAACAAGTTGAGGAACAGTAAAGATTAAGATAAACGATTCCGAACTGGAATGGATCGCTCCGACAGGTAGGTCTTTTGTTTTTTTCGCCGTTTTGTAATCCATTTTAACATTAAAATGGAATCAAAATCTGAATCGTTTTCCATTTAAATGTCTTTTTTTAGTTTTCAACCTAATTCATATATATATTTTTTTTTTAATTTAAGAAATAATTTTAAAATCCTCTCATTTTTATTAGGCACTTTTGGGAAAACGTAAAAGCCTTTATATGGTGAGCATAAGAATACATAAAATTTTGGTTATGCATTTATAATTTTTCCAAGCAATATTTTTGATTGTCAACATATATTTCAATGCTTATAATATGAGACTAACTCGAAGATATTTTGTTTTAGGATCTTATATATATTGATAAATAAAATAAGTTATTTATATATTTTGAAGAATTTGATCAAATCTAAGAATTTTTTATAAACATTTTCTCTTTTTCTTTATTCTTATTATTACGTATTAGGAAAGCAAGTAAAAAAGAAATATGAATTTCATTGTTTAATATATTTCACGTGTATCTTTATTAATTTATACGTTTTTACTAAAAACATAGTAAATTATAAAACAAATTTATGCATCTAATATTTAATTATTGCAGATACTTTGTAAACTTAAATTAACCATTTATATATTCTGTTTTGTGTCTTTTGACAAGAATTGCAAATGTGTATTGCATATAGAATTGAAATGTGTATAATATATTAAAGCATTAAAAGCGTTAGAATTCATTTTTTTCTATAAAAATATTAAATATTTTTCTTAAAAATCACTAAACACTATATGATTTAAAATTATTACAAATTCTTCTTTTACAGTTATTTATTTTAAATTATTTATTTATTTTTATATGTAAATTTATATAAAAAAATCATAGTACTGAAAAATTACCAAAGATACTTCATTATCGCTTTGTACTGATAAAATTAGAAAATAGTGCTCTATTTAATACAAGTTTAATCAAAAACATTATTTTTTTTCTCAAAAATTCAACCGATTCTATTTTTCCTAAAATAAATAAAATTAAAAAAATAAAAAGTGTAATAATTATATAGCGTTAAATTCATTAGAATATCTTGGAGGTTTTGTTCGATGAATCTAAAGAGCAAGTGGGTAAAAGAACAGGTTAAGGAACAGTTTTGTTTTTTAAAAAAAAAAATGAACAGGTATAGTTCATTCAAAAGAACGGAAATTCCCATCCCTAATTATCCATTTTCATTAATTCTTTGTACATAATTCCATGATCATGTGTCTTGTAATCGTTCCACTGCTTTAACAACAAAAACAGCAAACCCTGCCTCTTATTAATATAGATTAAAGACTAATTATTTGACGATGAAATCTACTCCCTTCGAATTAAATAAATAAAATGTTTAAATTACAAATTGTATTCTCTTAGGTATTACTAGGATACAGATGTATAAATTATTGAATATAAATTATATCCTCAATTAATGCAATTTATTCCAATTTATCATTTTTTTTTTCATGAGGTCGCCTTTGTTTGAGTTAAATTTAACTTTTATTGAGAGTACTTCAATTTCATTTCATTCGAATTCAGTAACTATAGTTTATGTGCTTTGTTTTTATTCAAAAACTTCACATTTCCATTTGATACATTATTACTTGAAGCATTCTTCGTATTAAAATGTGATAGATATTATGTATTTAATCAAACAAAAAATTGAGGTTATTTATACAATGAATGAAGTATGAGTAAGCCTATAAAAGCAAGTATCATGCATTTATTGCCCTTCTTTACAAGTTTTATCTTTCCAAAATATTCTTTTGAGAAAATATTTCAGAAGAATTTCTTACTTGTTTTACATTAGACATTGTAATGAGTCTTAAGGATAAGAAATTAAAATAAATTTAGTAATGACAATCTATGGGATGTTTGCTAAGGAAACGAAAGCAATTAATCTTTTTAAGAGTTTTCTTTTTCTTAAGGTTAGAAGATATAACATTGTGCTAAGCGATATACAAAGCCATCATCAAAGTACAAAACTTGTCTAATTTTGCAAAAAAAAAAAAAAAAAAAAAAGTCTAGATTATAAGCAGCCAATCGCTTTCCTGAAATTTTATGTGATTTCCCGGGGGGGGGGATTTTGTAATTGTTAAAAAATATTCCAGTTTCATTTATAATTACTTTCTATGCAGGGAATATCCATACTTTGCTTTTATTGCCTTCTATTTAAACTAAATGCAATTTAAGAAGTATTAATTCGTGAAAAATATGCGTTTACTTTTATTTGTACATATGTTAATCGTTTGGTTATTCATATTTAAATAGGAATATTACTACAGAGTCTATTATGAAACATAGTTCAAATTTGGTTAAACAGAATAAAACTTTTAAAGAACAAAAAAATCACTTTAATCTTACTTTTTGTAATCTGAACAAGCATTCGTCTCGAATTTAAAATTAATCTGTGATTTGATTTAAAAACAGGTGGTCGAAAACATTTTTTAATTCAAAAGCCAAATTTCGACGATAAAGAGCTACATCAAAATTAAATTTCCTTTTTTTTTCCTGTTGCTCTCTAGTACTAAATTCCTTTTTAGCTTTTGAGTGCCTTTCATGCAAGTAAATTTTGATTTCGATTTTAATCACAAAAATAAATTTGTTGATTCCGTTTTGCTTTTCATTGCACAAATTTCTTTCTTTAAGTTTTCCCCACCATAACAAAAAAATTTTCATTCCATTTGTCACTCTTGTCAATTAATTTTGCCCTTCCGTTTTGTCACTCATAGCATAAAGTTCCTAGGTTCCATTTTTCATCACGAAAATGAATTCCTTTCTTCCTAATTTTTAACCTAAAACTTCATTTATTCCGTTCGTATATCATCAGGATAAATTAATTTCTTCTGTTTTGAATCAAAACAAATAATTTCTTTTTCTTTAGTAGTTGCGCTCATGAAATTAAAATTTATTTCCTTATCATGTTTGTTACTGTTGATCAGGGGAAAAAAAAGCATACGAAAATATTAAAACTTTTATTTGCTATGAGTTTGCTGATTTATATTTGTACTAAAATTACAAATAAAAATTCGTTATTTAAGCAATTAATATATGAATTAATATCCATAAATAATTATTAGATAAGAGAGGGAAAATAATTTCTCTACGATACTTGATGATATTTAAATTAATCAAATGAAATAATGTTAAAATTACGTAAAAATCATACTTTTTCAAATGTTACTAGAAAATGAATATTAAATCAATAAAATATAAAGGATATTTTTATGGTTTCTTAGGCAAACAAAATTATAATAGTTTCATTAAACTAAATGAATAATTTGTTGCAATATATTCCAATTTGTTCAGCTGATTCTTTTTATGAGATCGCATTTATTTTCATTAAATAAAACTTTTAATGAAAGTATTTCAATTTTCAATTTCGGTCGAGTTCAATAATTGTAGTTTTTTAATATTTCTGCTCTTTTTTTTTTCTTTCATACTTCAAATTTTCATTTGACCCCATCACTACTTCCAGCAGGTTTCTCCAAGTTCGTCGTCAGGCCAGGTACAAATTGATTTGTTTAAAATTTATTTGTTAAAATGTTTGAATTAATTTTTTTTTTGAATTTGTTTTATATGATACTGTGAGTTGCACAACACATGCTTGACATCGTGAAAGCATTCTAAATATGTGAATGCTTGAAATAATTTATGACAGATGGAATTTTACGTTCCACAAGCACAATACTGGTAATGTGCTTAGATATTTAATTCTAAAAATTGAAAGTTATTCCAACGCATTAAATTAGGAGTATTTTCCCCATTATAAAAGTAAAAAGATCTCCATATTTCCAGTGAATGGTCTAAGAAAAATTCTTTAATAAAACCGATACCAAATTGTATAAGAGAGGTCAAAAAATATTTCTAAGCAATTTTTCTTTTCAATTAAATAACTTAGATGAAGGACTAAATCATTTCATGTGTCCTCGAATTCTGAAGCTCAAATATTTTCAGCGATAAATTTATGTCTTAAGACTTCATTACAGTATATTTTTCTCCGGTAAACATATGTAATACTGATTCATAAATCCTTGAAAGAGGGTTTTTTCCTCTGCCATGGTGGATGAAAAAAATTAGTGTTTGCTGCTTTTAATAAACGAAAATACATCATAAAATGTTTTATTCGCTCTTATTCACCAATGACAGCGAAATTTCAAATCTGAGTTGATTTTAGAAGTATCTTATAATGGAGTGCTATTATTCGTCAACTGGTATCGCTTGCCACTTTTTCGATTAATAGACATTGTGCATTAGGGTTTGGGATGTAGAAGGTTTTATTCATTAATTTATTATTTGAAATTACTGTCGCTTTCGTGCAGAACCAGCTTCATCCAAAACAGTTTTTTTTCTTAGTTTTTTTTTAAAAATTTGAAAATAATAAGATAAATTAATTAAACCTGCGTTATTATGGTTAATTGGGTTGGTTTTATTAACGGCACACTAAAAGCCACATAGGTTTCTATTGGTAACAAACCTCGTAATTTTCAGTCTCGGTCAAGTGACGAGGACGACACTTAAACTGGTACCTCCCTCCCATAACTTCCACACCACGCCATTAGGAGGACTTTGAGACACGCGGCCTGCGGTTTTCGTCGAGTCTTGGGTTCGAGCCTTGGTGCCACCAAAGACCCTAAATGATGCCAGGCTGACTCAAGGTAAATCTGTCGGTTATTATGGATTAAATCAATTTTGACCCAAGGGTAGCCAAAAGTATTTTGTTAACGATCGAGTTTTTGCATTAGCAGGAATTGATTTTCTTAGTGATAAATAATTAAAAAGATTTCCTTCACAATACGGTATGTTATTGAACTTTAGCGTAAGTGTAGGTGATTTTTTTCCCTTGGTGTTAACAATGCTTTCGCAACAAACTATTTTGGTCTCAGTTAAAACTATTTATTTACCAAAGATAATCGCAAATGGAAAAACTGAAATAAAAATCGCTAATTCCTACCAACCGACCCGGCTTTCATTGCTCTCCGCTCCGTGAGAAAATCTAAAACATTAATCTTAAAATTTAACTCACGTTAGTTTTAAATTTTTTTTTAATTTACTCCCAATGCATATTTTTAAGATTTAATGATTAAATTAAAATATTTTATTTTATTTAACTTCGAATTCTGTTAAATTTTAATTTTCATTAGTTATGAAGAGGAGATAGATACACTTCTGCAAAGGAACAGGAACTCCCAAAATTAAACATATTCGTTTTCGTCATCTTTCTAACTTTTACGGGTAAAAAATTTATGTGACATATTTTACTTCTAAGTCACGTGACATCTATTGATAAATAAGAAGTATTGCTGTAGGAAATTGCTAAAATCAACCACTGTTTGAAATTTCGCTTACCAACGTGACTCTGCCAAACATGCACAAATAAAGATGCTTAAGAATCTAAAGAAAGCTCTGACAAGCAATGATATTAGATTTACTGACTTCAATTAATTGCCTACGGCTTCGTTTTCTTTATTCTCTTGCAAAAAAAAATGAAACAACTTCGTTTGGAATAAAGTGATGAGGTCTTTTAGGTCACAAAACACAAGTGTTGTATATCGTTCGTTTGTCTCTGAATTTTTAGCAATAGTTTCCATGGAATAACTGCGCAGTCAAAAATGTTCACGAAGAGTGGACAAACAGAAATGTTATTTATAAGACAATTAAAAAATATATAAAAAATAATGACAAAAAAAATCTATTTAATTATAATTTTATTTTATGATTGAATTTTTATCATAATTAGACAAGACAAGCGGCCACAACAAACACATGCTATTTTAATATTGTTAACAATTGCGACGAATAATTACAAAATGTTAACAGAGGCCATCGACATATGTTCAGATTCCTATACAGCAACGAGTTATACAACGTCTTTTTTAATTTCCGTTTGATCCAGAATCAGAATTTAAAAATAAGCCTCGCAAGCAACAGCAAACAGACAACAAGATAAAAGCTCAAATGCAGATTCGAAAAAGTTAATTACCTCAACTCAAGCTCTTTGTCCTCCTGTTTATGGTTAGTAAAATCTCGGAAAAAAAAGTGCTTCAAAGCAGATAGTAAATGTTATTTCATCTCTACTCATAGCGCAATATACTTAAAATATTTTTTTTAAAAAAACATTGAGAAAAATTAAATCATAGAAAACAGACATCAATTGAACATTAATACGATACTGATATTAACGTTCAGTTAACGTTATCTTCGAAACAAAAAAAAATAATATATCTACCACATAAGATGGACATTCTTAACAGTTTAAATTCCTGACAATCTAACTAATACCGATACTATGTGTTCAATAACAAGATTTGGAACAAATTTATGATCTAAGACTTCATTTGACACGTTTTTTTCTCATATTGAATGTTCAACAATAAACTCGATATAACATGAAAAAAAAAGATAGTAAGACTCGTACACAGTTCACTTCACAACAGATCCAGACGGAGAGAATCACGTGTTTCAAAGGTGCTATTTCATTAGAGAGGATGGTATACATCAAATCAGAAAAGCTAACCTCATATCACTCAATGAACATCACTTCGTGCTTGTTACTCCAAATACTTAGTATCGCCTTATCTTAGAGGAACACTGCGTTAAGTTCCTGATCGGACAAAATAGTTTGAGATTTACTTTTATATAGTTCAGCGATTTTGAATTTAAAAGAAACTTAATATTTTCAGAAGTATGTAATATGAATAAAATAGAACCTGTACTTGAAGCCTTTTCACTACAGTATTTACCTCTCTAATCAAAAAGGAGTGGAAAATAATTTGTTACATCACCTTAAATAATCAACAGAAAAGGAATGGTGATATACTGGTCAACATATATTTGAAAAATTATTCTCGGCTGTATCCTTAATATATGGTACAATGTTCACTTACAACAGGCTCAGTGTAAAGGGAAAAAAATTCTATCAAAACCTTCCCTATTACTAAGATTCTTATTTTATGTCATAATAGTCCTAAGTAATAATTGTATTTTTTCATGTTCATCGAAGAGCTTGGAATATATTTATATTTACTTAAATCCCCCATTCTAATGTTCACCGTAATACGAGCATTAGCTCAAATTTTAAATCGTTTTACCATTCCTCGCCAATGTACAGCGTACTCATTTCGATATTCACAGAATTAAACCCACTAATAAGAAAGGAAAACACGGAATCGAGCAGACAATGAGAATCAGACTGGACAGGTTGAATGGGTGGACACTTTATTTCGAAACAACATCTCATGAAAGACGCGAAAGCTCTCAGTCCAGACCTGGGAATCTGATTTCATTTAACGAGACAAGGAATCACGTGCAACAGTTCATCCTCCTCACTGACTGACTGGCGATTTAGTAGTTGGTGGAACTGCTGGAAGTTTCCTCAGTGGTGGTGACGAAGACCTGTTTCACGGAGGCGGGTCCAGTTACAATGGTCCTGTGGCGGGATCGGATGAAGGACAAGTTGCTCTCGGCCTGTTCGGCACGGTCTTCGGCGGCTTCCAACTCCCTCTGGAAACGGCGGACGCGAGTCAAGTTCTGGGCGGTCATTCCCTCCTGTGAAAAATAAAAACGGTCAGTTACACAGACACAAGAAATTTAGGATAAGATTTCAAGAAAACTAAATGATGTTAAGGGGCTTATTCCACCAACCTATGATGGACTATTTAACGTTTGTAAACAACTATGTATTATTTTTAAGCTTATGTAATAAACATGATATGGCAGCAACTAGATGCGAGAGAATGAAAAACATATATCTGTTGAGTAGCTAAATTAAAATGTCTTGTTATTTCCTAAATAAAAGAAATGTCTGAGATACAAATTCCCTACGTCTTCTAAAGATAAATTGGTACCATATGAGATTGCCGAAAAGGATTGAATATATTACATAGCAGGCACTGGTTAAGGTGGATCGATATATAACGGAGAAATCTTTTTTTAAAACCTAGCAAGAAACGCAATGGTTAGTAGTCGTTTAACAGTGCTTTGCACTAGAGTAAGACAATGAGAGTTTAGCTTAATTTTCGCTCATAATCAAATGTCTTATACAACATCTGAATCGACACTTCAATTTCTTTATCATGAAGCATAATAATTCAAAGTTTCCAATATGAAACATATGACTTAATTTTATTAATAATGATCAAATTTGTCTTTAAGAGGCGAAGTAATAATTATTAACATGATTCGAGAATGCAAAAGAGCCGATAACAATAAAACAGAGAAAGCTCAAGCTTTCTACCGTGCCATTGCGTTTGAAGAGTATCTGATTTAT
Source organism: Nephila pilipes (assembly GCA_019974015.1). Taxonomy (NCBI): domain Eukaryota; kingdom Metazoa; phylum Arthropoda; class Arachnida; order Araneae; family Nephilidae; genus Nephila; species Nephila pilipes. The sequence goes on along the minus strand of BMAW01090222.1, from coordinate 184,657 downwards.
GCATCTCAATGGAAAAATGGAACTTACCTGTTCGTTGAGCTGCCTCTTGTAGACCTTGACCTTCTCGGTGAGCTTCTCGACGGCGTCGTTGAGCATGGAAATAGTCTTATGGTCTTCCTCCGTCTGCAACAGCAGTTCCTTGACGCGGTGCTCCTTCTTGCGCAAGATCTTGACGGTCTCGGCGTGGCGTTTCTTCTCCTCGTCCATTTCTAGCTCGATGTCGCGGATCTAACAAATTCAGAGCAGACAATCAATAGAAAAGAAGGCAACGGTTGAAAGAAAAACAATGAAATAAAGTTAACTCTATTTTACCCTAGCCTCCAATTTGCTGACGACACGTCTTCCACCAGCCAAAGCATTGGTCTCCACCTCCTCGATCCTGATCTGCAAATTCCTCACTTCGACCTCCAGGGACTTTTTGATGGATTCCATCTTGATGACCCTTTCTGATTCCTCCACCAACAAATCCTTGGTGGACTTCAGTTCTACAATGACGCGGTTGTATCGCTCATCGGATACCTAGCACGGAAGAAAATCAGAATCATGTTTACCTAATGATTTTTTTATCAGGAGGGATTTAATGTATATAGAAATGCCATTTCATTTCTTTGACTCGAACAGCTCAGAAACATGTTCGCTTCATTCTGTTATCATCCTATCTTTTATATTCAAATAATCAATTGTGGGACAGTGTGGTGTACAGATATTTCACAAATTTATATAAATGAAGCTTGGTAAATTTTAATTTTTAACCAGTTTTATTAGTTACCGTAATAAGTTGTGCAGTTCATGAGAAATTATGAATTTTAGAATTTAACTTAATTGTAAAATAATAGACCGTCAAGGTAGAGTCATTCTAAATAAAATATTTTATTCTCCATTTATGTAAATTTGTAATATGTATAGAAAGAGTTTTTCGTTTATTTCTAACCTCTAAATATCTCCTAAAAAGTTTATTAAACCAAGGAGAACAGAAAACTTCCATAAGATTTCTATTCTGTTGTTTCGATAAAGATTAGCCTTTAGGATTATTATATTCTGGTATCATTAAAACGAGTTTTTTTTTCAATCAAATAACAAATTTTAAAGGTAGCATTCTATTTTGATTAAGGCAAAAAATTAAAATAGGTAAAAATGACTTCTATTAATAAAACGTTATACCACCTATAAAAATACTTACGAGTGAGTTACTAGGGCATATCATTAGTTTAGTTTATCATCATAAAATATAAGAAGCATGTTAAGCACGTATAAATTTTAACTCTTATAAAATGGCTATTGCAAAAAGTATAAGATTCGTACCCTGAGTTCCTTGGAAATTTCCTCGTAGTCAGTGTGAAGAGTGAGGTATTCGTTCTCCAATTTGCCCTTAGCGGAAGTGAGGTTGACGTTGATAGTGTTAAGCTCGGAGATCTTGGTGTGGGATTCATCCAAAGATTGTTCCAGGGTTCGCTTGGCTCTGAGTGTCTGAAAGATGAATTTAAATCAAAAACCATTTTCCCCTTGCGTAAAATTCATTAAAAACTCTGTAATTAGTACGATTATATGCACCCAATAATTCAAATTTAAAAACGATTTACAAATTTTCAAATAGCAATTATTTTAAAATGATTTGGGTGTTGAACACTTTTTAGTTTGATTTTCATTTAATAACTCTATTTTGATTCCAAAAAGAACTTAGCAAAATTAAATAATTTAGAAGCATATAAAAGTACATAAAATAAATTTTATTTAGAAAGTACTGTTAAATAAAAATAAAAATTAATCATCAATGAACCAACAATAATGAATAATATTCTCCGGTACACAGGTTTTTCTTATTACTTTTTAACTATGAAAAATCATCTATTACCTTAAGACTTCAATGTTCTACTTTTCAGCTGTTTCTGACATCAGAAATAATTTATTATATTTCATAATACTAAGTTCACATAATTACTAAATCATATTTTCTTCACGAAACTTATTAGACGTATAACCAGTTATTATTAAGGTTGCAGTTTCGCCTATAAAAGCACTTTTTTGTTATCATTTCATTATCTTATTTCTTACGAAGGTCAGTGCAAATTTATATGATTTATAATAAATTTAATTACTGAAAACTGTCTACTTTGTTATTTAATTTAATTCATTATCTTACATAATGATAAATAAAGCTGTAATTATCTATAACTATTTTTGTAAACACTATATCGATTAAATTTTTCATTGATAAGAATGTATTTTAATCCATTTTATTAGTTAATTAATGATAGATTTAATACTACATGTAATCCATGGAATATAAAAAATTATATTAAATACTTTAATATGTATTTCCTTTTTATAAGCAATTGAATGCTCTGATTTTAATTCTGTTCATTTGAAACATTTTAGTTCTTATACGCTTTCTTTAATTGAATTGGTTAGGGAAAGTCCCCAACCAAATTTATTTCCATTTTTAAATGACTTTCGTTTTACCGCATGCTTATAATTTTACTAAATTTTATAATGTTTTTTATTTTGATTTTCAATTTTCAATTTTTTTAACGTTTAAAACATTTTGTAATCTCTTGACTTTCTGTTTGGCTCAATATATCCATTGAGGTTTCAGTGACAAAAATTAAGACCAACCAACCCTTTTTCATGCACGTAAAATTTTGTAATTTGTAATAGAACACATCACTTAAATTATGCACAAATTAATTCATAAAGTTCTATGTTTTCCTCACACATTTAATTTATTATCCTCTTTTTCAAATAAAAAAAAAGAAAAATGGCGGAACAGGATAGAAAGAAATAATGACTTTATCTAATCTCATGACGTAATTAACATTATTTTTTTCATTATTAATGCAAAAGTTTAAATTTATTTTAAAAAATAGTTATTTGAATACGCGTTTGTTTTCCTTCAATTTATTGAAGTGGCTGCGTTAGCCTAGTGGTCATGATCGTGGCCGGCATTGTTTCCGTCGTGGGTTTGAATCTTAATGTCATTAAAGACCCACATGTAGAGATGCTCTGATGCACGTTACATCTGGTCAAGATTCCATGCCCTCCCGTTGGCGGGTGGAGAAATTTGGAGAAAACATTCCAATCAGATTCAATTTGTTGAAATTAAGTTTATTTACTCGACTCACTCACCGATTCAAGGGACACCCTAATCTCTTCCAATTCTGCAGTAAGTGCCTGGCATCTTCTCTGGGATACGCCCAACTGGTCAATGGCCTGCTGCAATTGCCTGCTGACCTCATCGTAGTGAGATTGCAATTCCTGAAAAATACAGAATCCATGACTGTTAATAAAAAGCATAAATATGAAAATATATATATTTAACAGGAATCTAAGTCTTGTATTCGTAATAATTCAAGGTGATAAAATTAAGCAAGAAAATTTAATTAATAGAATGGATGTGGGATTATATGGGGGATTACAAAGTAGTTTTAGTGTTAATTAAAATTTCAAAAAGTTGCATATTTACTTTTTAGGCTATGCAAACATTTGTGTATTTTGCCCTAAGAAATAATTTTTTTATATGGTAATAAAATTTTAAAGGAGTGATGTATACATAATCAGAAGAATTTCGTAATAATTTCAGTGGGAATCATAATTTCATATCTTTTGATTTGATATTATTATTTAATAACGATTTAAAACAAACGAATTCCATTAACATAATACTGCAGTATATAGCGCTAATATTTATCCAGTATTATAAAGATGCATTACTAAAACAACATTCCATTTATCAATACCATACTTTTCACGTTCTTTACAGCAAAAAATATGCGTAAATGAGTGACATATCTCGATTTTCTAATTTGTAATGGGTTTGAGACACTATTATCAATCTCACGTTTCAATCCTTTCACTCGTTTTTTAACATCTCTGTGTGACGTAAGACTTACCATGATCTTGGTGGACTGGGTCTTGATGGTCTTCTGCATGTCAATGTTCTGCTTGTTGGCCACATCGAGGCTCATCTCAAGCTCAGTGATGGTCACCTGCATCTTCTTCTTGATGCGAGCCACTTCGGTCTTGACCTTAGCCTCGGCCTCAGCGAGACGCATGTTCAGTTGATCAATCTCGATGGCAGTCGACTTCCTGCATGGGGAAGGAGAAGGTAAGTGAAATGGCGCGACAACTCTTTGAAACTTTAGACTAAAAACTTGAAATGATGTTATTCCAAGATATTAATCATTTAAAAATAAAGATTTTAATGAATTGTGGTATATATTATAAACCTTTGCGAAATATATATTCCGTAATTTAGAATAGACCTAGAGTGACGTCGTTTTAGCAGCTGCAAGCAACCTGTATCGTTAGGATTCTTCCAAAAATTATGTCTAGAAAAACCCAGTGTTAGTTTCTTAGTATTCTTAAAAACTGCTGCAGACAGCGAATATAGCTTAAAAATAAAATACTAGAATAAAAGAATGCGCATTATGAAATGGTAAGTAATATCTGTCATACGACTGTTTGTTTAAATATTTACTCATCTCATGACTACTGACTCTTTAAAATAATTCATGATTCAGTCAGAAATAAAAAAGTAAAAAAAAATTATAACTCAGTTGCAAATAAAGTTCATGACTCAGAATCTAAATACAATAAAGATCCAAACAATGATTCAATAGTTAATCTAAAGAGAGAAAAAATCTCGATTCAGTAAAAAAAAATTTCCCATATTTAAAATAGAAATAGAGATTAAGGAAGACTAGTGGAGGCAGACAGAGGAGTATTCAATGAGAATATTTTATTACTTTTAAAAGGTATGGTAAGTTTAAATTTTAGATACATATGCGCGATATGTTGAAAGAGTGTGATGATTATGTTAAAAAAGTTTGAGTGATCATTTGAAAACTATTCATTTGGTATACCATAAAGGTGAAATGTACAGAACTCTTCATTTATTCAAATAAGAAAATTTTAAGGTATGTTGTATGCAAATTAATTATTAAATGTCGTGTACACCAGTCCCATTTATTCCAAGTGGACGTCTTTAGTGGAAATTATTTTAATCAAAGTAGTTAACTAAGTAATATTACTCCCTGACAACTATGAAATAATTTTTAAAATGTATGTTTTATTTCTAAAAATAAATAGCTAAAGTTTTGGAATAATTAGATATTTAGAAAAAAAAAACCCTTTTCTATATAACTTCTGCTTCTTTTTGAAGTAAGAATGAGATTAAACGCAAAGTTATGTCTCTAAAAGTAATTCGTTTATTTTCTCTATTCGTTATAGCATTTGTGTCTAAAGCGTTGGTTAAAATAAGCGCATGTCAGTACATTTTCGGAAATGAAAGCCATTTGCACCAAGACAGAAGCCACAAGACTAAAGTACTAATTCTTCTGTCTTGTTTTGATTTACTAGCTCATTGTTGAGGGTCTCATAGTGGTAAAATGAGACTTCTCTAAGTGTTGAAGCTTTCGTGATAGGATAGGAGGTATTTAATCAACACGTGGACTGGCTTCTTAAGTCAGCTTTCTTTTCCAAACAGATACTTGATGGCTTGCCAGCGAAGAAACAAATTCTGTTCCACCTCTGATTAATGTTGCTAAAGCTTTCACCAAGGTAATTAAGGAATGCAAAACATGCTGATTTTGTTTTTTCTTCGGGTATAACGACCTATTGTCAGGATACATTACATGGCTTGATTGCTTAGTTTCTATGCACCTTTTTTTTTGTTAATGTCCGTTAGCAATGACTGAATTAGAGAAGTAGAAGGTGATACAATAGTTATATTCAGGATGACGTGAAATCATATCATACAGAAACTTTTTAATTGTACATCTTTACAATTTTCATTTTTTTATTTTGTTCATTTTATATTAATATTACATAAGAGTGAACTTTGGACAAGAAGCTGACACCTGATCTTATACCTCATCCGTTAAACTTCATCAACACGTCACTTTACTTTTTACGAGGGATTTGGTGAAACCTTTAATTTTATAAAAATAAGCTAATATTAAATTGAGTTAAGAGGGTTCCAGAGAGAACAACCTTTCTAATTAAGAAAATATTTTGTCCTGACTTTACGTACCTGCAATTAAAATTTTGTATTTAGATGGCTGTAGAGTTACATTAAGAAGCAAATACGTCATAAACTTACAGTTTAAGAACATGAATCTAAGATTTTATGCATAATTTGAATTTAAAACAAATGTTTCTCTACAAGTATCGATCTGTTTAAAGCTTGGTTTAAATTGTGTTGCTTTTTTTTCAAACCCCCCGACTGAATTATTTAGTTAGTTATGTTTGCATCTACATCACTACTAGATAAAGGCTTGGAATAATTCCGCGTGTACTGCATTACATAAATTTTTAAAATGGTAATAAAGATATCGATTAATTCCGAGGAAGATAAATGAATGGATGAGAGGGATACATTACTGAAAATGTTTCAGACTCTAACATCCCCAAGAGTGGTGTTCACAAGAACTCAAAAAACCTTATAACTATCAGTTTCCTCCCATTATTAGAAATAATTCATTTATTTGGATACTGGAAATCAATGAGACCGCGAGTCTCATCCATAGTTTGAGAATAGTTACACAAAAAATATACTTGGATTTTAATATAGTTTGACCGCGCAAAGCAAGTTTTTTTTTTTTTGCCGAGTCCTGATATTTTGTTCCCCTGATCGCTAAAACGGGATGGTAATTGTATGTGCTGTACGGAGGCCCAAATGAAACTTGTAAATAGTTTTATTTATGTAATTGGCACGCAGAAAAAATAAACACAATAGAAATAATCAGTTCATTCACTATTATTGACCTTTCGATTACTATTCATCTTGAAACCTTCGGATTACTATTTCCAACATCCATCAATGCTAGAGAAAACCCTAGAAAATCTACAGCGTATTCTTGTCTGAGACCACTAAGTGATGTTTAAGCCCCCTGAAATCCATCATTTTAAAGAGCTGATACCCACGGCTTTCTCCTCGATCGTCGATTAAATTCCATCGGATTCGGAATGGACGTCTCACCTGAGGGAATCAAGTTCCTCTTCCTTGACCGTCAGCCTCCTCTCGTAGTCGTGGCGGACGGAGGCGAGCTCTGAGCTCAACCTCTGGGCCTTGGCTTCCTCCTGCTTGCGGAGGGTCTCGGCTTCCCTGTAGGCGATGTTCAATTCCTCCCTCTCGTTCTCCAGACGCTTGATCTCAATGTCCATGTCGTGGATGCGACGACTGGCATCGGAAAGGTGAGCCTTGGCGTCGTTCAACTCATCTGTAACAAATGATTACCGTCAATACACGCAAATAAGTCTTTGGGAAAAACAATCCATGTCCCTTTAGTCTACTTGTATATTTCGACAATATTGAAACACTGTTGATTTTACCCAAATATCCAATGTACCAAAGAAAAAGGCGGATAATGCTTCGCAAAAATTTACAGATATATCCACAACTGCGTTTTTAAATTGCTACAAAAATAATTTATTTTTACGTGAAATCCTCATAGTTCTCGTGAATATTAGATATTCATTAGCAATGGCAAACCCTTTGCAATTTTACTGTTAACTACAATAATATATTTTAAAATTACGTTTTTGTAAAATTAATCTAGCGTAATGTAATGCAATAACTTTTTCCTTAAGAAATGCTCGCTATAAAAAACGAAATTCTATTCAATTTCTCAAAGAGAGGTTAAATCCTTAACAGTAATGATTTGATGTAGCTTTAAATTTTTATGGTTCTTTTTGTTTAAGAAAATTTACTTAATTTTGTAAGTATTTTTCTATTTTAAGTCAAGAGAGAATCATTTCGTTGAAGAATGCGGGAGCATTATAGAATTAATTATATCATTTTAATTATATGCCGAAAATATTCGTTCAGAATCATACGAATGCTCGAAATACTTATGCGCTTTATTAAATGAAAAAAAGTATCAATCTCTTTTTTAGATTCAAATAATTAATCACTACAGTTACTGTATACTTTAAACGGAAATACAAATCGCAATATACTTATTCAAAACTCAATTAATATAAACAAATAATTACTTAGATCGACGATTATATGAATAACGTAACATTTTGGATCAACATGTAAAGCCATTAAAAAAGTTTTCTTTCTAAAATTAATTCTTGTTTTTATATTTGTATAATATAGCAAATATTTAATCCCTTTCAGTAGAAAAAGTTGGTCGTTTATAAATATGAAATTCTTGCAGTATATTAGTGTCTAATGACTAATATAAGAAATATCATTAGTTACTTCTCTTTTTTGGTAAACTAGCCCCTTTATTACATAATTAGAAGGATAATTTGCATTAAGGTGTTAAAGATCTAGGTCAATTAGTTATAAATGAAAATGTAACACAATTAAAAATTTTGAAACACTGCGTTTAAAATTAGAATATCTTGAATTTTTAAGCGATTTTGTTTTCTTTTCATTTATTAATCATAAATTGAATTCATCGTGTATTTCAAGTTTATATTGGTCAACAATGATTAAAAAAGAAAAGAATTCGATCGAAAGGAGTTTACGCAACAGTTTTCTTAATTTGATTATTGAAGTATATTAAAAAGAAACTATATAATGAGCTAAAATGTCTTTTATGTGAGATGTTTCAACAGAAAATAACACAAAAACTTTTTTAAAATATTAAGCAGTTACGAAAAAAATGCCTATCAAATGTGCAACAATATTACCCTTACATATACCGTTATCTTAATTCTTAAACTTAATTCCTTAAAGAACGACAGTTTTTGGGCGAAGTTATTCATTACTTCGTATTTTAAGTAGTCAATATTTAAAGAAAACATTATTTATAATGACTTAAGCTTCCAAGGAACATTTAGTATTAAACTGTATTCAAAATAAAAAGAAAAAAAAAAACCTTCAAATTACTTGATTTTCAGTAAATATACGACGTATTACAGGAGGTATTAAAATGAACGAAACTGAAATTCTCTATTAGGCAAACTTACCGCCAGCGATTTCGTTGTTCGATACCGTTTCTGTTTGTTGATCGACTGGTGTATCATTTAAATTATGGACACCATTCTCAATACACACATTAGTTTGTCCATCATCTGTCTGTGTATATTCGCCTAATTGAGGCGACGGGCTTAAATTTAAAGACACGTCATCTTCGCTGTCCTTTCCTGTTGATTCTGGCCTTTCTTTGGGAAGGCCATTTGTAAAGATATTACTCAATTCGGAGAGAGAAACCACTTTAACATCCGGAGATTCAAGTCCTTTACATGGACTTGGTGTTACCAACTCTGGTGAAAAGGACGGAGAGGGCTGAGAAACATTCGGTGGCTCGTCTTCTATACCCATTTAGAAATAGTTCTTTCCAAAGGCTGGATTTGTTTCGATGAAGTCGTCAAATGAATTCCTTTGTAAGTATAGACAACGATCAGGAAACGAATACACTTATAGATTATAACTTTATATAGAATATATTCGCAGAGGAGAAGTCAAAGATATGATTCGAGAATTTTTCTTCAGATTCACTTGTATTTCACAAGCGGTTAAAGATATTTATATTTGCAGTTTTCTCCTTTAACCGTTGATTTCCTCTTATTGTGGTAATATCACGAAGGTAACACTTCTTGAAAATCTTTCATCTACTTGAGAAAGCTCACTAGCTTAGCTTCGAAAGACAACCGATATATTCAAGAAGTTCATTAGACAAAATTATTCCTCTCGACCAATAGAAGCTCGCCGGTTCCCCGTTAGGTCTAAGAACTCCTGACACGTGATCACTGACGTCATTCGAGGCGTTCCAAAACGGAAAAGAGACCACACAGAAAAAAGAAAATTCGCCTTTTTTTCCCCCTGCGAGGGTGGTACTTGAGGGAACTACAGGTGCAACGCCTTGCTGAATGTATTTTAGGATTATTTTAGGAAATGGGGAAGATTCGAAAGAAATGGCGCTTCGAAGGATCTGTTCCTCTTGAATTGTTTCCAAACATAACTTACGTTACTAACACAAAGCCCCTCCAAAATCAACTCGCGTCATCAAAGACAGTTTTTGAAGTTTCAAAGGGTAATGAGTAGGACTTTCTCGGTCTGTTTTTGACGAATTGCAGTTTGAGAGCTTTTGAATAAACAATGGGGCTAGCTCGAAACAAAAATAGGAAAGAGAGAGTTCGAGAGAGAACATGTTTCTAAAAATTGCGGCACACTTTTATCCGATTAAGTGTCTTAGTTACTCAAATGCTTCAGAGAAATACAATGCGTAAAGTGTCTTACCTCATGTTAACACCTCATCTTTCATTTATTTCTTAATATATATCCAGTAAACAGTTTGGCAAACAACTTGATACTCAAAAGCTTAGAATTCGAAAATATATTTAGAATACTAATATTAGACTGAGTAAATTACTTCTATGGCTGTTTATTTTTAGTAAAACAAAAGAAATTGAGTTTAAATATATCTTTAGTAAAATTTAAGAATTCTGTGTTCTTTTACGATTTTCTGAACTTGAATTGTTCTTTAATGTAACTTTGAATTGTCTAATGTATTTTTATGTTTACATCAGTCTTTGTGCCTCAAATTATTGAGTTACTTCGCGACAATTTTTATAATATCCCCATGAATTTTTTTTCCTGTTTTAAATGTTGTTTGTATCTGTTTTCATTTCAGTCTAGTATAATTTTGCTCATTTAAGTTGGTTCTGTTTTATAAAGTATACGATGAAAATAAATTTGAATAGGAGGAGTAAAACTCTGAAGTAGATATTTATACTTGAAAAAATAACAGTAATCAAGATCTATGTATGCTGTAACATAACCAAAATAAATTATTCCAGCCATTTGATTTTTTGACTTGCTAGAGGCTATTGTTCAATAACTGCATGCTATTCTGTTTCTCTACAGCGGTTTTTCAATGTAGTATAGAATTTAAAGTTGGAGTTAATGCATGCTTGGATATAAATAATTTGATATTTCCCCCCATCCCAAATCTGTTGATATATTTAAATTAAATACTATTTTCATCTATATAGCATCAGTATTTTTTTTCACATAAACATAACTGAAAACTCAATAATTTCCTTCCCTTTAAAAAAAAATCTCTTCAAATGCAGCCAAAAGAGGCTGAAGACCCTTTGTTCTTATGTATCTCCCATAAATAAAGAGAAGAGTATCGTTTTAAAACTTGAAGATAAATACAAACAATTCCCTTTCGAATTGTCAGGCTGACAAACTTCAGACCGTCTGTCTCAGCTCGTATATTGAGCGGTGGAGTTAAAAAAGCAACCTTGCTTGACACTGTCCCAGAACGCGGACAGTTACGAGTTGCACCTGCATCAAACGACCATAGCGAAGGGTGCCAAGAGCCAACTCTCTGGAGAGATAAGACAAATGGGTTTCAGGTGTTTATAAATAATCCCGCTCTGAGAAGACGCTGACAGGCTGGTCGGGGTCGTTGAGTAAACTCCTCAAAAACACTTAAACGTTTCGTTTGTGCATGAAGGGGGGGATGAAAATGTACGGAATCTAGAGTAATCAGATTTGCCAAATAGAAAATCAGGACATGTTCTTCGACCCCGAGTATAAATAGTTACTAATTTGCCTATACTTCAGGTATCTGTGACACAAGACGTCAAGTTGATGATGAGTGAAATAAGTAAAGTAAAATAAGTAACAGGATAAAATAGCGTTGCAAAAGCAATTAAATTTAATACTTTATTCCGATATATTTAAAGCTTCATTTTTTTTTTTTTATTTATGCCTTACGAAATTTTTGTTTACTTCTCATTGAAGAAAATAAACTTGTTTTAAGGCGAATCTAAGCGTTTCGTCAAACTGCATCTAATTATATTATTTTAATCTGAAATGTAAAGCACTTTAATTCATCAAAAACTTTTCCATGAGCATCAGCTATAGTTATTACGAGATATTAAGAATAACTGAAAGATTCAAGAGAAAAAAATCAGATTTTTTTTTTTTCATTATTTGTAATGAATTATAATTTTGTATTTAAGCGTAAAAATACTGTTCCGATTTTTAAAAAACTCTCTTCTGTGCTTATTTCTCTTTTCTTATTTCAGATTGCAGTTTTTAAGATATAAGAAAATGACGATTATTTTTATAGATACATCAAGTTATGTGTATAAACATTCAAAAATTATAATGATGTGCACATTCATAATTATGTTTATAATATCTGAAAGCATTTAAATCAATAAAATTTTTTGCATTATTTCTTGAATTTCAAACTAAATTTCGCAGCATTAACTGATTTTTTGAATGTATGTATTATTACACACACACACACACATATATATATATATATATATATATATATATATATATATATATATATAAATGTGTGTGTATTAGATTCAGAATCTGTGAGATGCACTATTATAAACATATATAAATAAGATGTGTACTATTATAATCATGATCAAAGATATAAATGAGATATGTACTATTATAATCATGATCATAGATAAAAAAAAAAAAATAGCTCAAAATTAAGAATCATATTGGAATTTTGAATAACTTATACATTCTCGTTCCAGATAAATTTGTTTATAGAAATAATAAAAATAAATTTATTCTTTAAAATATACGATGGAATAATTAAAATCGTAAGACAATCGTTCTTACAGACCAATGTTAAAGGACTATAACGTTGATCATTTTTCAAGTTAAATTTTATAAAGATGTGTACCATTTCATTCAACAGCCGCTCAAAAGCACCTGTCTTGGATGTTTTGGAGAAACAATGTCTTTCACGAAAGTCTCGGCAAATAGCGCGTTTTTCATCTTCAACATTCATTAGTATCTTCCGATGTTGGCTCTCAACCAGAGAACAGACATAATTCCGTCTATTCACCTTTGTCATCTTATTTTAGATCGCCTGACTCGAGCTAAGTTTGGCGGATCCAGCGATCCGAAACCTAAGTTTGAATTTGAGGATTGGAAACGTTCGAAAAACAAGCATGATCCATTTTAGATTTCCTAATAATTAAAGTAACTATTCTGAGTATTGGAAAACAAGTAATTAGGTAGACTAGCATGTTTTCTTTGATCATTATGCACCAAATTCTTTCAGATAGCTATCGAAGCAAGTGACAGTTTCTATTCTGGAAAGAATCAAGAAAAGGAAGGTCAGAAACCTTCCGAGTTGTACGAACTGTGCTTGCTCAAAAGATTTTTCCGTTTCTTAATTAGATGAGCTTTCTGGTAAATAACCTCCAGCCATGACGTTCCTATTTATTGAGAAATCTTTTTTTTTTTCTTTATTTTGATCTTAAATAACACTTAATTCAAAAATAATTTACAATAAACCTTTCTTTAGGAAACTTATGATTAGTAGATTTTCTGTGCTCATCTGTTGAAATCATATATCTCGTGACATTCAAAAGACAGTTGCGAAACGGGAAGAAAAAAAAACACATCGCCTCGGTGCGTTTCATGAATTAAATTATAAAAATTTCGGCACACAACTTACTTTTGTGTTATAATATCAGATCCTTGCCCGTATGATATAAATTTAATTCATTCATTAACTTCTTGATTTCGCTTTAATTCATTCCATTTGCATTTTTATTTACAGTAATTAGAATGTTAAATGGAGGTTAGATAAATTTCCTTTGATAACATAATTTAAAAAAAAACTAAATAATATTTGTTGAATTATATTCTTTTATTTAAAAGAAAACAAACTTTATAAAAGTAAGAAACTTTATCTATCAAAAGCTGAATTTTATTCCTAACTTCCCCGCTTAACTTTGTTACTTGTTCAATGATTATCATTTTAAAATTATGTATTTTTTCTTAAGTTTTTATTTAGCAGAAAAGGAATTATAATTTTTTATTTAAAAAAAACAATTATCAAATATTTTAAATTGAAACAAAAAATTTCACTTTACTCAGTTTAATGAGTTTTTGTTTGTCTTTAATTGCACTAATAAATTTTAATTGCAGAAATAAAATAAAAAAAAAATTGCAACCTACTTTTAATTAGCTATATTCACAAACCACACATTCAGCATTATACTGTCTATCGGTAAGCCTTTTTCCCCCAAACAAACAAAAGTTTATAGAGGAAATGGTGAATTTACAATGCAAATTGGAAAATATAACATGAGCATTAGACAGAAAAATATTCAAGGAAAAATAGTTCAATTAATTATTTCGATAGAAATGCATGAAATCTTCTTAAAATTAATTCATGTACTAATAGTAGAAAGGAAATTCCATTAAATGGTAAAAATTTTCTATGAACATTCATATTTAATGTGCTGACCCGTTTTAGGGTTTGTTTGTTGTTGTTTTGACACTATTCAAGCAATATGCCTTTATCATTATTCAAGCAGATAATAAATCAGGTTTTGATTTAAATTTTAATCTTGAAAAATCAGTTAAAGAAAAGTATAAGAATACAAAGTCTTTCAAAAACCAATTTAGCTATTATTTTGGGTTTTTCATCAATATCAGTAAAATTAAACTCCTAAACATGATTTAAAAAATCAAATTCTTCATACAAACACATTAAGTAGCTACTTTTTTCGGAAAAGCAAGTAGTATCTGCTTCATTATTCAAGAAAATTACAAACTTTTCATCTAATCACATTACTTATGTAAGAATTATTAACTTAATTAATATTTAAAAGAAATATACATTCTACCTTATGCCTTCCAGAGAACGATTTGTATGAACGTTTAAATTATTATGATATCGGTTCTTTTAAATGTATTGATCTTAAACTATACGTTTTTCAAACGCAAGTATAGTAGCGAGGTATTTTTCAATGCCAAAAAATTAAAATAATATGACATCTTATGATTTTTTTGTAGATTAGTAATTACAAATTCAAAATATTGTCTTCTGTTAAGTTAACGTTGTTCATAATCGATATCCAAAAAGTAACTTTTATTATGTTGCAGCAAAATATTTTTGAGCATTTCCGTCTTTATTTGTGTATAATTAATAGGAACTATTCTGTTATTTGATGCATATTAATGTAATAACTTATAAACTATAAATAATAAAGTAGATCTCTTATTTAAATGCAGAACAAACTGGGGGTGGTCTTTCAATTGATACAAAACACAGGTGCATTTCTCAAAGCTTTCCAATCCTCATATCTTTCATAATCCTCGGCAACAGTCATTTACGTGGAAGAAATTTCGAAAATAACTACCGGCAAAGGTGACTTCGAAACGCCTACAGACGTTCGAAGCACACCTGGGGAGAGCGGACCGCTTTGTTCTTCTTATCCTCTAAAAAACTTCCGGATCTTAAATGCGCCCGAAACAAAAGCATCTCTTGAGCTGCCACCATGATACAGAGCCATCACACCGGAGATGCGCTTTTGTTTAAGTTGGCACCTCTCCATTTCAGGTTATTTCTACTTCGTCTGTGCCAGGGTAAAAGACGTTTCGTGTTCAACGAGTAATTCATCTCCATCCATTTACGCACTCTTAAGAATGGAAACCATAGACAACGGTATTCGATTTTTACAGTCACACCACTATCTATGCTTTGTTATGTTTTTGTGCTTTTCAATACGCCTAGTTACACATTTTCATTTCGTTTTCAAGTGAATCTTCAAAGGCATTCATTGCGATGCTTGGCAAAACATTTAAAGCTACAGTAAAACTGGGCAAAAGGGAAAGATAGGGATTTTTTATGGTTAAATGTGTATAAGGAATCAAAACTTCTTTCTATTGTAACTTAAGGGGGGCACTTCACTTAACATTTTCCCTACCTCCGTAATATTAAAAACCTTTCATTTTAAGGAATAGTTCTAAAACAATTGACTGGTCGTAAGGTTACAAAATTTTTTGGGTGAATTTATTGAATTGTTATTATTATTTTAATGAAGATTTTGAGAAAAAATGTATCCCCCAAAATTAATGTTTTAATATGTATTGCAATCTTCGCTTTGAAACTTTTCACAAGTCTCTACACATATGAACTTTTTAAGCAAAAACTAATCAAAATATTAAAGAATTATCTCATTACAATAATAATAATAACGCAATAAATATACTCGAAAAATTAGTAACTGTATGGACTGTAATTTTTTTTTTTTTTTAAATCTTTCTTAAACTTGGTCATTTGTAACAATGCGAGATTCGAAATATGCTGCGTGAAGTGATCACTTAAATTATAACAATGAGGATATAGCAAAGTTGATAAACCATTTTCTCTTTTAATTAGAAGTATCGAAAATATCACGCGAACACAATGAATAAAGCAAACTAAATAAATAAAAAAAAGAAGGAAGAAAGTGCAAGCAGAAGAAGGAAATTACAAACTGAGGATATTTATTTGCGACGAAGTGGGGAGCGAATTCCCTGCAAAAAAAATTTATTAGAAAGTTACTAAAGTTGATTTTTTTCAAAACATTTCCGATTGAAAAAAGTTTTGAATTTGAACAAAATAAAACGCCTGTTTGTTCACAAAACGTGCATTGCCTATTGTATTAAAAACCGATAAACTAATTTGAAGAGATGAAAATGACTTTTCCTCTTCACATATATTTTAGAACTTTCCTAAATTTTTATTAAAACTTCTTGTATTTCAGTTTTCTTTATTTCATAAGCCACAACATAAAAATGCGACAAATTAAAAATTTTAGCCGAGAATTTTTGAATAAATTATATTTTTATTATAACTTTGCTGTTATAGCAGAGTTCTATTAAAGCCGAAAGAAAGCATTTAAAAGCTTCTTGAAGCCTACTTATCTTTGTAATTAGAATTACATAAGCGAGGTATATTTAAACAAGCCAAATTATCTTAGTGAAGGTCAACTCTTAATGACTTGGCACATTTATGAAAATGTCTCATATTCCAAGTAAATTCTCTTGCAATTATTGCGTCGTATAGGGGTTAAACTGGTAACGCTTAAAAAACTTTTGGCAATTCAATTCAGAAGACGGAAAGTCTTCTAAAATCGGTTCAGTCATAATAACCAATTCTTAGGACAACTGAAGTTGTTCCAATCATTTAACAAAAAGGAAAGAGAAAATATCGACTTTTATAACTTCTTTTTATACATTTTTCAACCAAATTTTTTTTAAGCCTTAGTATTTATTTTGTGAATGAATAAGAAATGCTCAAATTGATAAATTCTAGAAAATATTCATACTCGTAAATTTACTCTTAGATCATCGAGTGATTTTATGTGAAGTCGAAACAATATTTTAAACAAATTTTTCTTATGTAAAAATGTCTACTTTTCTAAAATAACCGAAATTTTTAAGATCAAACAATCCATTATTCCATTTAAGTTTGATAATGTTCTATTTCATTGTTATAATTGATCTACAAAATTAATATTAAATTTCTTTGCATATTTACTTCAGATATGCGAGGTGTGGCTATTTGATAACAAGACTGACCTGCTGCAGAAAAAATGCAGATGGGCCGAATCCCAGCGACCGACAGCTATTTAGCGTGAAGCCTTCTCTTTCGAATGCAGTGCCTTTCGTTTCTGTAAATAAATCCGTATAACCGTAACCTTCGTTCGCATAAGAGTTTTTGCTTCGTCAGAACCATGATAAGTGCGCAACGAATTGTTGTGAAAATTCGCATGAAACTTCGAAAACCTGCTGCTGAAACTTATAATTTATTGAAAGAAGCGTATGGCAATGAATGTTTATCGCGTGCATGAGTTTTTGAGTGGTTTGAGCTGTTTCAATAAGACGCTGAAGAGGATTCATTCCCGGATCGCCCTTCCACGTTAAAAACGGATGACATTATCAAAAAAAAAAAAAAAAAAATCGGTAAACTGGTTAGATCTGAACGTCGGTTAAGTATTCGTGCGATTGCTGAGACTGTAGGAATTGACAAAGAAACCGTACGGCAAAATTTTTCATTAAGACAATGCGCCGGTTCATTCCACATCGTCTGTCCAGAGGTTTCTAGATCAAGAACAGCATCTCAGTGTTAAACCATCCATCTTATTCGCCGGATCTTGAACCATGCGACATATATCTGTTTTCTTAGGGGAAATCTGTATTAAGAGGAACAAAAGATTTGAGTCCGTTGAGGCTGTGAAAGAGAAAGCGGCTCACGTCCTGAAGGAGCTGACAGAAGACTTCCAGAACTGTTTCGAACAATGGAAGATTCGCATGGAGCGTTGTAGAGGTAGGGGAGGAGTGTATATTGAATGTGATAATAAGTAAATATGTATGATATCAAAATAAAATGCTTTGCAACGTCTGTCTCGTTATTTAATAGCCCCATATCGTATATAATCTAGTATATTTAAGCTAAATGATGCTTTTTAATATTTGCTAATGTACTTCTACATTAAAATTGCGGGTTTTTTTTATAAAATAGAAACCATATATCATTAAATAAACTATTTGTAATCAGTTCAACTGACAATAAAATTTATTTATGTATCAATTTTAAATACAAACACTACTTTATATTTCTTAATATATATTAATCATTAATGAAAAAGTGATTAATGTGATCAGGAGTTAAATAAAATTTTCCTTTAATTTTAAATATTCGAAGGCAACATTAGCCACTTTGATATACATATATTTAAGGCGACAAAATATAGATTTTTTTTACTTTTTTGCACGTTAAAACCCAATATTTTGTCAATGAGAATCTTTCTGTGAATTATATTTCTATCTTATACAGCTGTTGTAACATTACTTAATCATGAAATTTTGCAACCGCACTAAACTTCTGAAACCGAAACTGAGCCGATGTTTGTTATCGTTTTCCTTTCCCGATAATGTCATGTAAAAATTATCCTTTATAAACAAATAAATGTGCAAAAATTAAAATATAAACTTTAAAAATAAAGAAAGCAACTACCAACATACATTTCGCTTGGTTTTATTTAGACAAAGAATGCTAAAAAGGGCTTTGCTCGTTTTAAAAATATGATTTCTGAGCCCCATTGTTGTTATTCAGTTAAATAATGTATTCCAAGGTTGTTTAAAATATTTTTCATTGCATGATTATTAATAATCCTGGTTGTACTTTTTTTTTTACTTTAAGGGGATATAAATGCTTAGACAATTGCAGAATTCATGTCTCAATTCGATGGATAAATACAAAATCAAAGGGACTTTGAAAATCTTACAAACTGACGGAAAACTAAAACAAAAAATCAATGTTTTTGGAAATACTGAAGATGAACTTTATAAATCTAAGGCATTTCAATACATATCTCAGTGTTTTTCATGTAAAAGGCTACGTTAAATATTGTTTTTTGTGTTTTCTCAAAATGGATGTTTTTTAGCATTTTTCATTATTGCAAAACACAATATCTCGGAATAGCATCTTTCAATTAACCTGAAATATTACTTAAATATTTTTCAAACGCTTATACAAGGAATAAACTATGTTTGAAATTTAATACTAAAAATATTTAATTTTATATTGCTGTAAAAAGGAAGTTACAGACTTCTAAAGAATCTTTCAGTTTTTCAAAACTCAAACTATCAGAGTGTCCCGGATAAATATATATCCACAGTATCTAGATAGTCTATTCCCTAAGAAATGTAATTACCTGCGTTATTCATTTTAATAATTGTCTATATAGTATTTTTCTTTTAAGTTGCCTTGCTTTTCAGAAAGGCCCAACTCTAGCTAATTTTTGTATAAATAGAAAAATGCAACCTCTATTACGGTATTTTCCTAATTTTAAAGTCTCTTAAATAAAAAAAAAAAAGGAATTTCAAGATAAAATGAAAATAATTTTCGAAAAACATTTAATATTTTAAACACTACCAGTTAGTAGAAATAGAATTAAATTATAAAATGAAAAAGTTTATGAAAAGTTTTGCAAAGTACAGACTTAGCTACTCAAGAAGCGCCTTTTTTTATAATTATTATTAAGTTACTCAATTAAATATAAGAACAGAGTAAACGATGAAATATCGAGAAATGTACAATAGTAAACATTTCCTATATTAAAATTAAAGTAAACGATAAATTATCAAATTGAATGTATTTAATCAAAATGTAATTAAAATTGAAGCAAATGATAAAAAATTGAGAAGTGATCTAGTACGCCAAAAGTGATCCAACTAAAACAATAGCCTCTTGGGTGGCTAAAAAATCATCTTCACTGTTACCTTAAAAAAAGTTTGGACTATCGTCAAAAAAAGAACCCTCTTAACTTTCACAATCTTAACGCACCTGGATAAAATGAGTATTAATGTTCAAAGGGAATTTATGATGTCAATAAATCAATTTTTCAACCTAATTATCTCAGTTACTTAACTTCTAAAGTCAAATTGTCTCTTTCTTTTTGTCAAGAATTTAGAGAATTTATTATTTTTTGTACTTTTATTTTTATTTATTTATTACTCCCCGTGTTTCAAACTTCATTTGAATCCAGTTTACAGTTCCAAAGACATTTAAAAAACACAGTTTAAAGACAGTATACTAAATAACTTCCCATAAACGATTCATATCATTTTTCTTTTTTTCAATACCTCACAATTTGAGTAGATCAATAGTTAAATATTATTAACTAATAAAAATGCGTTTCTTAATGCGAGTCATTTTTAAATAGTAAATTTGAACTTGAATAAATCCTGATTTGTTGTAACCGATAACATTTTTAGTTGAAAAGTTTTATGATATATGAAGAATTCAAATATCTAAAAGTTTTGGTATGTTTTAATTTGCTTTATGTATTTGATTACTCTAGTTAAAATCATGTTGTTAATAATTGTAATATTTTCTTTCATTTTTAGAATTTTATTTAGAATTAGTTTGTTTATTCATTCTCGGCTTGGATGAATAGTAAATTATAACAATTCTGAGAAGGAAGGATAAAAAAATTTAATCATGATTAATTTTCAAATAATTTTTGAATGGATTTAAATGAACAGTAAATTAGTTTTAAAGGAAAGAATGATTTAGTGCATAATATACTTAAGTCAAAGATATAAATAAAAAAAAATGGAGATAAAGCCTGTATTTCAATAAATAAAGAAATTTTTAAGGGCTTCATAATTTAAAAAAGTTAATTTAAAAAAATTGGAATTTCTCAAATAACATTTATTAATTCTTAATGAAGCTTAATGAATGATAAAATGAAACATTAAGCTTAACAGAAATTAAAAATTCAATAATAGCAAACGTTACACATTTAATTTCTTCGAACGGATGAATTTAAGAGCATAATGATCTAGCTACCGAGCATAACATATTTTAATGAGTAATTATACTTAACAAAAATTCATAATTAATGTATATCAATAATAATAAAATTTTAAAAAAGTTTCTTAGTATAATTTTAGTGGAGAAAAAAAATTGAATTAATAAAATGATCTTCTCACAATAATTTATGAAAATAATAAATAATCATAAACACTTAGAACACGACGTAATAAGTGCTTGTACTATGCTTAGAGCGGAGGGGAAATCTTAAGCAAGAGCGAAAGCAGGAAAGTAAAATTCACACTCATGCACTCAATTATTGTATAGTTAAAGCTTTGCTTGAAATCTCAATAAATAATTCTAAATCCTGTTTTTTTAAAGAGGGTTATATGCTCATTTCGATTTCTTCATGACTTCGTTAAAAGATTCACTTGGATCGATAAATATCTGGAAGAAATTATTTAAAAATTCGAAAATTGACACTTTTTTTTTAGCCATTTTCGAAAAATTGCCAAAAATCGGCTAATTAATGTACACCCCCGATGATGCAAGAATCGTAATTTTTCAATATTTCATTCCAGACTTGGCCCATTAAGTATACAAAAATAACACTTAATCAATTATGAAACATTTTTAAAACACGTAAGAAAATTATTGAATGTAATTTATCTCAAGAAAATATGCTCAATAAGATAAGTTTTCATGTAAATCCATGCTGCTATCATCTGTTGAGGGTGAAAAATTGTGAAAAAGGAAGTTTTCGAAAAAAATTGCACCAAAAATTTGAAAAATATTTTTGATGAGAATATGCTTACGGCTTCTTCTATACATCAACGAAGCTTCCTAAAACATTTTGGAGCAAATTATATCACCGGTGTGGAGTTGCATAACGAACAAACAAGCAAAAAAAATTCAAATTAATATATAAGATTTGAAAAAATATATTTATCGAATAGTGCAAGCATCTTTGAAAGTTTGAAAATTTATATTGACTAATGCCTGAGACACTAAATTAAATCAAAACCCCATTTTAATGTCCCCATAATTACTAATTGTTGAGAAAGCATTCTGTGAAATTCGAAATTTAAATTAATTTCAAATTGAGAAAAATAAGATACGCGAATGGAAAACGGCATCGACAATCAGAAAACAATCTTTAGAATTTAATTAATTAAGATAATTAAGTTAAAGTATCTGTTGACATGAATATTTAGTCCCCTTAAAACCACATTAAGATTGACACCAATTTCGTGCACCTGTAATGAGAGTTGCGTAAGTTATTAAGTGTGTCACATTTTTAAGACGATAGATTGAAAGATTGGATGTATCGTTCGGAAAATTTAATTGAAATTTGTAGTTTGTGTTTACTTAAGTTTTGAATTAATAATAGACTACTGGTAGGTTGGCTTAAAATTACTGCAAAATTATGGATTTTTTTCTGCTGGTGAAAACTTCCTCCTCATTCTTGCTTAGCATTGACACGTGTAGATATAGGACAAGGTTAAAAAAACTATAACTTCCCAATTTTGATATATTTCCGATTTTTTGTCGGCAGTTAAAATTGCTCGTAAAATCAATACTCATAACTGCCTATCTGCAAAAGAAAAACGCAAAAGTGCACGAAGAGCGTGAAGATTGTTATCCAAATTCTCTTTTCTGAATAATCGATTTTTATAATGCAAAATATCAGTCAATATGCAAATAAATATTTAATAGCTTCTTTCATTAAATATTTTAGATTAGAATTTAGAAATATCAAATGAATTCTTAAATATCGTGACCAGATATTTTGGATCATGAGAAAGTAAAACACTGTATACTTTGAAAAGATAAACATAATCACCAATGAACTTCCGAGTTGACATTCACCATTTTTTAATTAATCAATAAGCCTTGGGTTTGGTCTCTCTTTTAATCTTATATTCTATTACCAGTTAATTTCATAATCGTTACATTTATAAAGTAACTGTTAGATTTGGATAATATAAAGTGCTAAATAAATATACTTAAATGAAACTTTTAACTACGTAGAAAAAGTTGCAATTTTCAGTTACAAATACAGTAAAATTATTTTGAAAACGATTGATTTAAATTGTCAACTTAAAATTAAATAATATGAAATGGAAAATTCAACGAAAATTAGAACCAAAACCATAGCAGATGAAAGACTCTACGATAATACGTGTAATTCTTCGAGGAAACATAACAAAGTAAAAGTTCCGGAAAAAAGAATTTTCAATTCTATTTTTAAACAACTGCTTCGGAAGTCGTCCGTTCAAGCTGTGTCTCAAATTGGTCACTCTCCAAACCCATTTCGTAAGGTCGTATGGATTTTTATTCTTATGGGAGGATTAACTATATCTTGTTATCAAGGTTTCAGATTCTTGAAAGTGTATTTGCAGTATCCCATAGTTGTGACTTTGCAACTGGGACAAAAGCAGCTTTTGGAGTTTCCTGCCGTTACTGTCTGCAACTTGAACAGAATGAAAAGCAAATACTTTGAGTGTTTAAACTCCAGCATTCCATTGGTGAAATGTTACAGACCAGGTATCGTCATAGATCAGCGGAAGCCTAATCTCATTATGTCTGAGCGATCAGGATTGCATTCTTGTTCATCAGAATTCAGTGGTAATTCCAGTGCAGAGAAGGACTACACCGTCGAGTTTTTGAAAACCTATTTAGCCGTAAGCGGAGAAAGGCGAAAGGAAGCAGGTTACAAAAGCGAAGAATTCATCAAGTCGTGCTCCTTCAACGGAAAATCTTGTTCTGGTAAAGATTTCGTGGAATTTCAGAACTTGCGTTACGGGAATTGTTTCACATTTAACAGTTTCAATCAAAACACATCTAAGCCATTGACAATATCCCGAACTGGAGACTCGAGTGGCTTGGTGTTAAGTCTATACCTTTCAGCTTACAGTTATATGAATCTAACTAGTACCATTGGGGCAAGAGTCATAATTCATGATCGAAAAGAAGATCCCAGTCCTGAAGAGACTGGAATTAATATTGCTATAGGCTACGAAACATTAGTAGGTCTGACTCAGGCAGTGATAAGACGTTTACCTGCTCCATACAGGGACCACTGTGAAGAATACGAAAATCGGGAAACTTGGCCATATCACGAAAGTTATAACAAATGCATTAGAGATTGCATTCAGGAAATTAATTTCCGAATTTGCGGTTGCGTTGATCTTACTTTGCCTGCAAAGACATCCCGGAAACTCTGCAGTTTGACAGATAAGTCTGAAATGTGCTGTCTGGATGATGTGTTGCGACTCCTACTAGAACAAAACACCACTTGCGATTGTCCTTTGCCTTGCAGTACTACCAATTACAGAGAAAAGATATCGGTATCAAGATGGCCATCTGAAGCTAGTGTATTCACAGGAGAAGCCAGGGGGGAATATAGGTACGAGTTTCGAGATTTCAGAGAAAGTTGGGCAAAGCTGAAAGTTTATTATACTTCTTTTGAACGAAAGATTTATGAACAAAGGCCAATGTTTCATGAATCTGAAATATATAGTCACATTGGGGGAGAATTGGCGCTGTGGCTTGGAATGTCTTTGATGGTGATTTTTGAACTTCTTGAAGTAGTTGGGTTCTTAACAAATATCTTGCTTAGCTTACTTTGGAAATTCAATTCAAAAGTGTAATTTCAGAAGTCTTGATTTCACAGTCATAAATAATAGAATTCACACAATTTATAATTTTATGACATTTTGAGAAAGTATCTAATCTTGTTGAGATAATTCTTTTAAAAAATACTAACATATTCAAGAAAAATTTATTAGTAAATTATTTCTTGTATTATATATGTCTAAAATTCTGACATTATTTCTAAATTCATTAACCATTCATGTTAAGTTTTTAAACGTCCTTTAATACGTTTCGCGTTATAAGATGTATGAGTTTCTTATTTTAATAATAATTAATAAAAGAGAGAGGTAAAACAGATAGGATACTTTAACAATTTAATTTTTTGTGAAACTCTATGGATATTATGAAATTTCATCATTTTGCTGGCCATTTTCTATCTTTTTTTTCTGTTTCTATTTTTAACGGCTATGAAATTTACCAAAAAAAATTAAAGAAAAATACATCAATTAAATATTTGAGGGATTAAAATATTAACTCTCGAAGTTTTCCGCTTTCTACCCTAACATTAAATTAAGGGGCATAGAGCGTTTGACTCTCATATGATATGAATCTCTTCAAGCTCTATTTAAAACATGTGAGAAAAAAGGCCAGACATCAGATTGAACTTGCTTAGTCATCGGATGCGAGGATGAGGGCTTTGTGTATATATTTTGCTAAGAGTTTTGGCATCAGTAAAACATCTAGACGATGGGAACGATAAGCAAAAACTCTCTTTGCCTAGAAAACAATGAGTTGAAATTGGTGCTCTGCCCTCTTTATTGACGACAAAATCCTATTTTAGTACAGCTTAGTAAAGATTCTGTAATTTTATGATGTTATAAAAAAAACTCATAAAAAATTCCATCTTTAAAATCATAAATACCCCTCATGTTACATAGTTGAACAATCTAAAATCAAACATTGTGTAATTAACAAATTATTTCAATATATAGGATACGAAAGTGTTTGGTGATGAAATAAAATTAAAATATGGATGTTGAATTCTGCGGTTATACAAGCGAAACTTCCGAGAAGAATGCAATTTTTTAAAGCAAATGTTACTATTATTGCGGCTAAAACTAAACGCAATCAAGAAAAAAAAACTTAATAATCTGCTATCATTGCATTTCTAAACAAATGCAATTTGAAAGATAATTTCTTATAAATTAAAAAAAACTAATTTTCATACAAAGAACTAAACATTGTATAACATTTAGTAGTAAACATTATGTAAAAAAAATTACTAGTGTGATATTGTCACTAATATATGAATAGTAATATTTGCATTTAAATTGTGAATATTAAGGCATAAGGCTGATTGAGTAAATGGTTCCTCTATTAAAAATATTATAGCTCGTTTCATCTGCGAGCTAAAGGAGTCATCTGAAATTTACATTGCTTGATTCAAAAATTTTAAGAAATTCTGAATTAATCAAATAATCATAATTCAAAAAGAAAGGAAGAGTCACTTGTTTAACATAGTAGTTATATGTAGTTACAAAGTTGAATAAGTGTTGAGCAATCATTGTCAATGTTTATCTCAAAAGAATATCAAAATATCTCAATTTTTCATCTTCAAAAACCACAAGTAATACGTATTGTGAATGCGTATAATTTCTAAAAATAAATCAAAAGCAATATATAGACTTTCAAATATTATGTCAAAAAATAACAGTCTTCATTTCAAATTTAAATTTTACATTTCTTAAAGATCTCAGAAACTTTCAATTATTTATAATTCCATAATATATAATAATAAAAAAATGTGGTTAAACTTACCAATCTCTTATTATGACATAGCTTATTATAAACCATATCTTTGGAATTTTATAATAAATATTTTCTACCTCACACTATATATATTAGGATCAATTGAATGATATTTATCTAATGAATTAAATCACATTGATACGAAGTATGACAATAATTTTAAAAAAAGTAAGAATATGCTATGTGTTCTTATAGGAATTATGAGATAAGGTTTCTTAGTAAAATTAATTCCTTTCAAAATGAATATCACTTAAATGTTACATTCCTTATATGTTTCCTGTTAACCTACTTATATTTGTCTAAAAAAGTAAGGAAACTATCGAGCAATCATTGCTTTGAAATAAAAATAATAATAATAATCAGAGGCATATTGTACATCTTAAAGATCCCATATTAATCATTTAATAACTTGTATACAGCTGAAAAGCCCGGTCTTTACTTACTTCACTTTCCATCACAAATAAAAATGAATAAAGAATAGAAAAGTTCAAAATGAATAGAAAATCTTTCAATGATGACAACAAAATTGTTTTATTCAGATCTAAGAATAAACAACGGCCAATCCCTGTTCTATTTTATCTATGGATGTACTTTAAAGACGTCAAAATCTAATGTTTAATGTACTTTTTTATCTGACCGGCACCAACTGAGTTAGAGTACTTTGTAAGGCATTACATGAAGATTCGGATCATCAACCCTTTAAAGATTTTTTTTTCTAAATTCACTTCTAAGACTCTTCACTCAGTGCAAGTAAAATATAGATGTTTCACGTTGATAATTTCAACTCATTATCTTTATCACTCATTATATATTCTCGTATGGAATGCCTCGTTGCTCATATATGCATTTTATCAGTTCTATGCTTTACATTTGGATAATTCTCATCTAATCTACACAAGTAACGGCTCATTTATTGGGAAAGATATTCAATTCAAACCGCATCCCAAAATGCCCCAAAGTGTTAGTTAAAGGAGAAAACGTGATAGATCCAAGGCTTTAAACTCATGCAAGTTACACATGACATTTGACGTGTGTTATGCTCAACAAGATCCGAGGTTAGTAATTTTCGAAGGAAGACACATTAATTTTTAAGGATATAGTTTATTACCTTCATACCATTCATTACCTTACGCCAATAAAGAATCGAATTCTGTGTGTGTAAGACAGCATGAAAATACTTTTCAAATGGCTAAAAGCTGAATAATTTCGATTTTAATTCTCGAGAGATAGAATATTGAGATCGAATTTTTTAACTACCTAATTTAACAAACATTTTGTAACGGATTTGAACCAAATTCAGGAAAAGGAGATTGTAAAAATGAGCTACACAATTTTGGGAATTTTCTCGTAAGAAAGAGAAGCTCTTACCGGTCAGCTTCTTGTTCTCGCGGGTCAAAGCGGCGATCTGGTTCCTGAGATTCTCGTTCTCATGCTGGGCCTTCTGGAGGTCAGCCACCTTGTTGCGAAGGTCTCGCTGGGTGTTCTCCAAGATGACGGTCACCTCTTCCACCTTGGTCTTGAGTTCTACATTGATCTTCTCGATCTGGACGATACGCTTCTCCAGAACTTGGACGTGAGAAGTGGCCTGTGGGTAAGCAAAACGAATAAGTAGGTAGAAAATAAAACAATTCGAAAGAGCCGCACATTATTGAAATCGCATGTGTGTGTCATGAAAGGAAAGCCTATCAATAAACGACGATAGAAGATAAAGACAAGATAGATATTAAAAGCGGAAATATTTTCTTTAAGCCATATATTCATTTGTAGGAAAAGACCATGCACTTTTTCCATTATTTTTTTGTAAATCTCATAACTATATTTCTATGGTACTGTATATGTTTACAGAATAATCCATTAAAGTGTTACTTAATATGGCTCTGAATTGATCAATTCATTTTTCCCAGTTCACCTTTTTAGACTTCCTCTTCTGCAGGA
Source organism: Nephila pilipes (assembly GCA_019974015.1). NCBI lineage: Eukaryota > Metazoa > Arthropoda > Arachnida > Araneae > Nephilidae > Nephila > Nephila pilipes. The sequence continues at coordinate 156,263 of BMAW01090222.1, read as the reverse complement.
TAATTCACAATGATTCAATAAAGTCTTTATTTATTCTCATCTTATTTCATGTCATTATATATTGTTTGTACTTTTAAATTTGCTTATAATAGAAAAATTAATTATTTCTTTAATAAATTTTAAATTTAAAAATTTGTCTATAATACTATGCTTTTTAATAAGCAAGTTGATGAAAAACGTTTCCGAATAAGAAAAATATCTAGAATACAGGATTTTTTTGGAAAATAATTAAAATTATTTTTTCTTGAGTATTCATGATAAAATTATAATAATAGGAAATATTCAAAGTTCACTTACAATACCAATTTAAAACTTGTTTTAAATGTTTTGCTTACGTATCAAGTGAAACGTAATAATATTACAAAATTAGTTGGAACCAAAATGCCTTAATTGAAACAATCTGGATGAATAAGGCTTCAAGTCATAAATGATTTCTTAACATAAACTATTCATTTGAAAAATAAATAAAAAGAATTCCAATATTTATATATTTATTTCTGTTCTTTTCTTCAAAGGTTGTTAGGAAGAGATATGCTAGAAACATTTGTAATGAATACCATACAAGGATTAAAATTATTTATATAACGGGCAATTATATTGAATTCAAGAGATGTCTGTCTCATATCTAAATGATAAACACAATTCCTAGTATATCCCTACCTCTAAAATTTTGATATTTATGGTTAAAATTAAAACAGTTTCTCTTCTACATGCAAAAAGCAAATCAGACAAAAATTTTCTAAAATACTGATTCACAATGAGGCAAGAGAGAAGCAAACCTTTTCCAAATCCATGACCAATACTTCAACTTCACTCTGGAGCCTGGACTTAGCCTTCTCCAAAGAGCTGCATTTGTTGAGAAGGACTTCCAATTGTTCCTCGTATTCAGCAGTCTTCTGGGCAATCTTACGTCTAAGGAGAAACGAATTATTAATTAGTTGAGAGTTTATTAAAAATTAAGACAATTTCATTTTTAGAGGCTTTATTAAGATAATTTTATTCGCTGTCATATAGAATGAACGAGCTTCCAATGTGTGATATATAAAGAGTCTATATGAACTTTTGCTAAAGATATCTTTTAACCTATATTTAAAAAATATGGGAGAAAACTTTTCTTCGGATGATTATACTAACAACTGAGCTTAACAATCAAGGTCCCCGTCCCATTTTCTTAATCACTGTATTTCATTAATTCTTTAAGATTTTATAAACCAATTGCAGTTTGTGATAATGCACGTATTTGAGATGGTTATTAAATCAAATGACCAGAAATTTTCATCCTTCATTATCTAAGTAATATTGATGGAATTCATAATGATATTAAATGTATTCAAATATATTTTATACCAAATTTATTTTTCTGAATCTTATAAAAATATTATTGATAAATGTATTGCATACAAGCTCTCCTATTTTATATTCTATAATTATAATCTTAAATAATGAGTTCTATGACACTTAATGCACAAAACAGAAACTTTTGTAAATGCATTTTAACTGCATCAGATTATTGGTGTTTTTTTTTTTTTTTAATCAATTGAATAATTGTCTTTCTTTGTTGTTTAACGATCTTTGGATTTCGTTACGAAAAAAAAAAACCCTTTTTCAGATGCTACATTAGATAGTATATTATAAAAGTTTCAGTGAAATGGTCGTATTTTCGTTCAGTATATTGACATCTCTCAGTTAAATATTAATATTCGAACCTTTGAAAAATATTACATTCATAATGGGATCTCATTAACATGTGACAAAAGTGTGCTTCGTATTAGTTAACAAACTGAATTTTGTATCAAGAAATAAAGGTAGTTTTGCATAATTAAAAATTTCATATTTCCTCTTAAGGAAGGCTAATTTTAAGCACACACACACAACTAGTTGCATAAATATTAAACGAGAATATATGTAGGCAATAGCCCTCGTTTTGCATCTCAGTGCGAAGCTAGAATAACCACTGAGATATAACGGATAAAAGTCATCCCAAAATAGACTGGGGGTGCAGAAGAGAATGATAGTGTTACTAATTTCGAGTGAATTCAATTCAATCAGAAACTAGAAACTGCTGTGATTCATTTAACAACTAGAAAAAACTAAAGTATCTCAGTATTGAAATTAAAACGATGGGGGCTGGAAGTTTCCGCTTATGGAAACTCCACTTTAATCGGTGAAATTCAAGTTTTTAACCTAATCCAGTGGTTCCCAAATTCACGACGCCCTGTTTGAACTAAGGCTTTCTCTCGGCAATGCGCATTATGTAAAAGTACAACTAATCATCAGAGATGAAAATATGCCTACGTTACGCTCTCCTCTAAGGCACCGCGGTATACTTTGGAAGCCACTGACCTATGCAAAATAAAATTTGTAGCCTATATAAATGTGAAAATGAATTGTATTGAATAAAAAAGATCTCTTTTCACATTCCCTTAAACTCAAAAATTATGTCAAGTAATGTACGAAATTTTCTAATCCGATAGCAAAGGATTAGTTGCACATACTAATATACAAAGTTTGTTAATAAAAGAATTTTTAATCATCTTTGTGTTAAGCACTTGTTGGAAAAGCAATTTTTCATTTATAATATATGTCAATAAAAACTATCAAAATTATAATGCTAATCCATATCAATCTATTCTGTTTTAAGCCAATTTTAGTTCAGGAATTGATTAACTGAACTATGTTCTCGCAATCACTTTTTATACTATTCTCTATCATTGTATTTTAACATTGAAACTGTTCATACCTGAGCTCTTCAACTTCATCGGCGTGGGCAAGACACTCGGTCTCGTATTTGGTTTTGTAGGTGGCGCATTCTCCATTGACCTTGACTAGCTGCCTCTCGAGGTCGATCCTCAATTCAGACTCCTCGTCCAGTTGTACTCGCAAGGATTCCACTTCCATTTCCAGGGTGTGCACTGTTTGTTCCAAAGCGGAGCGCCTCTGTACAAAAAAGAATATAACATTTCAAATGAGCATTTTGATCAAAAAAGGAGTAGAAATACCGCATGCTGTGATCCATTTCTATGAGCCTTTAGTTGATGGAACAGTAATGCTATCTATAAAGACTTAATATTCATAACCTTTTTGAAGATCGGATATTTTCGGCATATTTTTTAAATTTTTTCTTCTTTTTCGCTATCTGCAAAAATTCTTATTGAACGAATATCTACCTATCCCCAACAAACTATTTGTCGTTTTCATGGAGTAATTCTTATAAATAGTTTCATGTTGGCTATTAAAAATTTTTAAAACTTCCTAATAAACTTACTTTTTATCAAGCTCGATGCGGTTTGATTTTAATTTGAATTAAAAATTTTAAATTTGTCATGATAGAACGATGTAATGTTATTTATATACATATGAGTATACTTTTCCAAACGATTGCACATTGAAAGGTTTCTATCTAAGTTATCTATTACTACCTTAACTGATACGAAGGTATATTAAGAAAAATAATTTCAAGTAATACTGATAACTAAAGGCAATATCTTATACTCATATATTTTTTTCAAAATGTCAAATTATGAAGAGCCATGATTTTTTTATTTAAAATAAATGTTTAAAGTCCACATGTTAACTACCTTAACTTCCGTATAGCAGTGATAACACTTTACTTCGACAATTCGCATGAATTAGTTAATATTCATGTGATGAACAGGAGGAATAGTTTACCGCAAATGTTTAGTCTAAAAAAATAGGGCAAAAAAACTATTTTTCTTCTCTACGCTGCTACTTTGTTAAGATGTGGTACAAGAGAGGAAATGTGTATATTTTATAAAAAAGATTATTATAGATGTAAAAAAAGATATTATAGATTATAAAAAAGACAGAGATTGCGTAAAATTTGTCATTTGATAATTTTCTTGTATTATAAAGTACAGTTTGATCTGTCATCAAACTGTCCTTAACTACTAAAAATTATAAATTCATCTTTTTCAACTAAAATTAAGAAAGCCCATATAGGTTTTAAAAAATTGGATATTAAAGGACGCGAATTGAAATTCATTATATAAAATATATCTTTCCCATGAGAACTATTCAATTCTAAAAAAATTCAAAAGATTTCGAAAATATCAGATTTAACGTTTTCAAAAAGCTTAATATTAAAAATAAAAGCTATATGGTTTCCTAACCTCAAAAAATATTTTCTTGTAATTATTGGAAAATATCACGAAAAATGTATCTTGAACTCGATTAACTCTTATATAGTTTTAATATTAGTCCCTCAAACTGAGTAAAATTTAATAAAATTGCTTTACATTTGAGGAATTTTAACTTTTTTCAATACATGTGTTGTGGGCTTTTATTTTACTCTAAACTAACTTATATCTCATCTTCATTTCATCGTCTCATTCCTGTGTAGGCTAATCCAAGGTTCAGTTAACGCGTGCGTACTCATTGTCAGATTCGAGGTTGAACTGAAGACACTTTTGTCTTCCATACATCTTTCCAGAGTTATTTTATAACTAAGAGCAAAAAATATTTTTTTCAATATATATGTAGTTAATTTTTAAATTAAAAAAAAACGTTACAATGTTTCAATGTATGTCAGTAGTTACTCAGTAAATTTCGAACATTATATTTCAAAGGCGTCTTTTTTTTATGTAACCATATGCGTCCTCACCCTCTCTTCGTCCTCGTGTTTCCTCCTCAGGTCTTCTAGCTGTGAGGCGAGCTGGGTCTTGATGTGGTTGGTGTTGTCGAGAGAGACCTTGATCTCCTGGACCTCCTTCATGAGGTCGGAGTTCTCGGAGCTGAGGCGGGACCTCTGGGCAGTGATCTCAGTCACGCTGCGGCTGAGCTCTTCGATGCGGATGTTCATCTCGTGGATGGTGACCTCATACTTCTCAACAGTCTTCTGGAGAGTCAGCTATGGACACAAAAAACGATCATCAAATGTCATTCAGTGAAAACGAGAATAGCCTGAGACGATTTACTTGAAATTCATATACATCCATTTTTAACATAGTAAATTCTAAATACAATAACAATTTTAAGGTATCGTTTGTGGAACAGTTCTCGAAGAATTATTAAAACTGGAGAAAATATTAATCAGTCAAAAAGACCGAGTGTATTTCCCATAGTTCTAAATTCTAGAGCTTAGATTCTCAAATTGGACTGTTGGCATATATGATACACGAAGGTATATGTTAGGAAAAGAAGTGGTAAAAAGAATTTCCGTCTACAAACTATCTCTTAACCAACAGACTCTTAAATACAAACAAATGTATTTCAAGAGTAAAGTAAACAGTTGTGCACAATGGGTAAATGAGAGAAAAAAAAAGATGCTTGTTCTTCAGAAATAAAAATTAACTAACATTTTAAAATACTTTTATAAGTTAGTACAAGCTAACATCTGTTTATTATATATTAGTTATTTACTCATTTTTATTATTAATTTAAGGAAAGTTTCTCTGTTGATCATCTTCATCTTAATTGTGTTTAAGAAGCACTGGATGAAGGTATGCAATTTGAGAATCCCTGTTCAGAAGAATATAATTATAAAAATGTTACTACATTTTATGAGCACATAAAAGGAATTCATGCATATGAATAAAAATTTAATACAGCCTGGAGTATTCATTATACTCAGAGATAAGCACAAAAATGTTTTGAAATGGACTTAAAAACTTGAATTTTATTCTGAAAGAAATTTCAAACTAGTTTTGATGAATCATGAATATAAAGATAATACTAACCTAATGATAAAACTTTTTTTTAAAAGTTAAAATAAAAAGTAGAAACAGATACGTTGGAGGGAAAAGAATTCTAAGTATTTAAAGAGTCGATTTTAGTAATCAAATAATAAATCTGTGAATTGGCATAAACAACATAGTCAGAAAGATGTCTTTTGATGTTTAATAAATATTTTGTTCAAGGAGGACAATTTGTTTTGCATTTGATTTTCACAAAAATAACTATTAACAAATGATTGAGGGAAAATAAAGAATTTGTTTTAATGTGTCAAAAAGTATATTAAAAATGATTAAAATATTAAATTAAGAAAATTCAAACCTATTCACCAAAATAATTATATGTTTTATTAATTAAAAAGTTGAAAAGCTAGTAATCAGAAGACGCACGATATAAACTTTAAGATATTTGCATTATAAGTGTTTAACTGAAGAATCTTATAAAAATGAGTTGTGTATTTTAAGCATGTTTATGCCTGTACCACAGTTTAATTTCAGCTCGAAATACAGTTCTTCAATTTATGTATCATTGCTAATAACATATCATGAGTAAATAGTTTCAACCAGATAAAATATTAAATGATTGAGTCATCTAAAGTGTTTTCAAGGATATAAAGAAAAGAATATTAGAAACTTCATTCACTATTTTATGTTATTAAATAACGTTTGCTCTGTCGCGTTCCTTCCTTCAACTAACATTTTGGGATTTTTATGTGATGTTGTTTTAACTGAAAAGATCTTGTAATAGATGAAATGTGACTGATGTAAATTTGATTAGAACTTGTACAGTGCAGGGAATATGTTTGATAAATTCCATTTGAAATCAGCAAAGAATTCAGTACTGAGTTAATTAGAAAGGGGGATAATAGAAAGCTTCAATCAAAAGAATAGTGATGGTACTGACAAGTCTAAAGGGTGATCAGATCCCATCGAAAAATCCTGTAAACAGTAAGTGAATCGAAACCTCATGTAATGTTCTTCTAAGATCTCTGTGTCAACCACATAAGATCATCGTTAAAGGCAGCAGGACTCGTGTGAAAGGTCAAGCAACATTTCTGTTCCCCACAAATTTTGCACTTATAAAGTCCGATCTCTTGGGAACTCAAAACACCCCAGCACCAGATTCTACAATTTTGCTGATACTATTTCCTTTCCCTGTTGGGGTAATCAGTGACAGATCGCTTCGTTTATTAATGCAGCTATTCAACCAAAAGAAAAGATGATATCGTATGGTTTTGGAAGAGGCGTGGCCAAATTCATTTCATTCAAAAAATTTTAAGAGAAGGGACATCAGAGATCTTTCGACTATGACGTCGTGTCCTAGGTATCAAGCACTTTATCTAACTGTTTATATCAACTATAATATTTTATAAATTAATTACGCTAAATTAGTACAAATAGTACTCTCTAGATATTTCATTTAACTCAACCTACGCAAACTCAGCAGCTGTTACTCGAATCCAATTGATTCAATACAGATACTCGTGAGTAACCTTTATAATATTAATCTTTAGAATCAGACACGTGTAAGGATTCTTTCTACAGATATAATAGGGTTGGTATTGACTTTTAAATATTCGAAGATCCGATTAAAATAACTTGGTTATCATCATTGTATGAATATCTATTCATTTCACTGTGTTGATTAGCAACTCTTATTTATTCAGAATGGAAGGAAAAGGAACTAACAATTGAAGGTTAGAATTTTTTTAACTTAATATTTTTCATTCTTGACACTTTTTTTTGAAATTAATTATGATACGAATTCATTCTAATTTTGTTTCATTCCAGTCATTTGTTATCTTCTAATAGTGTTTAACTACTCTCATAAGGAAACGCTTCAACACATAGAACTGCAATTATAAAATTAATTGAAAATAATCAACGTATAAACATCGTTACTGTTTTTTATTTCATAGAGTAATTGTTCTGCTACTAGATTTAGCATAAGTATATAAACATGGCTGACTTCGCTTACTGTTTGACTTAAAGTCCTTAGAATAAAATATTTCATCGGTGTATGGAACAAAAAAAGGAACTTAAAAATATTTTGAGTCCCAACAATAGTTACTGATTTCAGAGTTACATGTTATGATGTAAAAACCGTAAAAGAAAATCATATCAAAGCTTAAATAAAATGTTATATTAGATAAAAATCAAATTCAAAATCAGTTGATCAAAAATAATATTAAATTATAGTTAAATAATTATTATTTGTTTCAACTACTTAGTTTACTTAATTTGTTATTTAAATATCATGAACAGCTATCAAAGCACACTTAAAGAAGTAAAGTTAGCTAAAGTAAGTTGATTCATGGAGTCGATAAGCATAATGAAAAGATTAGCCAATGCCAATATTTGACAAACAATAATGGTTACTGTTAAGTGTTTTGCAAATCCTCATTTATTTCTCTGCTTATTTTTAACGAAACAAAACTGTCTCTCTTCCTTCCTTTATTTTTAATTAGATTCATTTATTTCTTAGACACTATCAGGAATATTGTTAATTCAAGTACAGTTTGGCTTATGTAAATTTAACCTTGGAAATCAAATTATCTTCTAAATTTAGCTTCAGTGAACTCTTTAACCTTATTCAATATACTCAACTAACCATATTCCGTATACTCTTATTTGTTTTTAGTTTAATTACGAAGAATTTTTCTTTTATTTCAGTTAAATATGCTGTTGCAAGAAAAAGCTAAACATAAAATCTTTCTGTATATTAATATAGTTGTAAATGCAAATTCTTTTTTTAAAAAAAAGCACGTTACCTTGTCTTTGTGAGCATTTTCGACTTGAGCCAACAGATCGTAAACTTCAGACTGGAATTTCTGTTTTTCCTTCTCAACTCTGTAAAAAAATAATAATAATAAATCTTCATCCATATACTTTCAAAAAATAACAGTTAGACTTTCATGTTATACTGAGAAATGTTTTAAATTATGATCAAGCCTGTTATATCAAAATATTTTGGAAATTTTGAAGCACCTAAAAAACACAGTGAAATCCTGACGTAGTCTTAACAGTAAATGAGATTGTAATGTATTCACACTTTATATTTCTCAATATGCTTTCCTCCTATTAAAAATGACTTAAACATTATTTAAGTTTCTTTTTAAAAATATTACTAATGAATTCTGAACCATTCAATGTAACCAATTCAAGAGAATTTAATTACTTTTTTGGCAATAATTTAAAACTCAGTTTACTTTTAACTCATATTTATTTGTTTTAACATTGTAAAACTTTCTTTAATTTATATCAGCTTTGATTTTATCAATGTATGCTAATGTGTTGTTGTTTTGAGAAAAGGGTGTCGAACAAAAATGCGTGGACATAAAATAAAGAATTTACGGTGTTGGATTCAAAAGATTGACATTATAATATATTTTGATTATAGCAGTTAAATTTAGTCTGCTTTAGGTATATCTAAAATGTTAAGATTAATTTAATTTAATATTTTATCATCTGCTTTTATTTTGATATCCGAACAGAATATTATTGCATACTTTGATAATTTATCGCTTGCTCTTATTTTGATATTTAATGCGATGATTGATTTTTAAGATAGAATCGTCTGTTTTCATTCATTTTGTTAACAGCTTTATAATTTAGAATGTCTTGCTCGTGAAAATAAAAATACATCAGAAATTTGAAGAAAGTATTTCCTTTTCGTGATAGTATTTGCTTTTGTGTAGCCTGAGTCTTAGAAGTACACACGCTAATTAATATTCTTTTGGAATAATTCTGGTTTTTTTCGAGAACTGAAAAAAAGAAACTTTAGTACATGTTAAAAAGAAAATAGCATAGCCATTATTATTTATTTATTTTATCAATTGGGAACTCATGTGCTAGATCTAGTCTCTAAGCTAGTCGAATAGATTTATTTTAAATTAAATGCAAAGAAGGAAAAAATTTTGGTAATTTTTCAAAAAATACTGTAACTCGGAAGATACGGATAGTAATTTCACGAAAGACCTTCGAATGAAATGACCGAGGATCATATAGGTCGACCGCAAAGAGAAGTGCCTTATGTTTCTACTTCTTCAATAAACAAGCTAATCTCATCTCAGGGGAAAACAGCTAAAATAAATTAAAGCAATAACTAAATATAAAATCAATGGAAATATTATGTACAGCTTTTGTTCATCTGAAATAGAAAAGGGAACTTTTATTTTTATTTGAATGGCTTTATCAAGTAAAGGAAGTGCACAATTCAGTACAATTTAGCAGTTTACTTATTGAAAAAAGAAAATGATAAAAATTAAGATCTTTGAGCTATGGGCGAATCTAAAGTTCTTCTCGTGGTGATCAATCTATGTATCTCAAAACTCATTAGCCTTCAAAACCTTCCCATGGATATAATCAGATATTTTTATGTCATTCTTTATTATTCTGAGTTATCAGATTCATCGGCAATAGTGAATAGAGTGCATATAGTACAATGTTTATATAACCAATTATAAAGATGGAAGCTCCTTATTGTAGTTGTTCTCAAAGAATGAATAATTTGAGACAAAAAAAAGTCTAGATGGATACCTGGCCCTATTCTTGTTAGAGATGTCAAGTTGGTCCTGCATCTCAGCGATGGCCTCCTGGTGCTTCTTCCTGAGGTGGTGGGCAGTCTCCTCACTTTCCAGATGGACATCCTCCAGCAGTTTCCTCAGCTTGGACAATTCCGTGTCACGCTTCTTGTTCATCTCGCACTGCAAAAGAAGAAAATTGTATTCAATCTACAGACATAACATCAACTATTATTTCCAGCTAAAGACACAAATTGAAATTATATTGTTTCATTACATCTATTTAAATGATACATATTCCCACTTCGATTCCAATTTAAATAAGATGTTTAACATTATAAATACACTGAAAAATAATAACGATGATGGTCCAAAAGGCGCCTTTGTCTGAGGACAGATGGCTTTGCTAAGCAAATTTGTGTTACCGTTGTAGACAGCCATCTATTAAACATCTGGTTCAGAAATCAAAACAAATTTGACGCTGATTCTTTAGTCATTCTTGATTAGGCAGCCATTTTCTTCTTTGTCAGATACTGTCGGGTGCCACGATTGCTCACGAAGAGCAATGCGCTTTCACCTTCGGAACTATGTTTGGAGCAATTTAAGTCTACACACAAACTGTACCTTCAAAATTCCAATAAATATCGGAAAAATATATTTTTTACATCTTTCGATGGCCAGAATGTTTGTGAAACTTCGCCTCGAATTTCATAACCGATATACAATTAGTTGTTAAGATATTGGAGTTTATCTGAGTGTTGCCAATCTCAAAATTTGAGACCGAGGAAGCGTGGTTAGTTTTGGTTTCCTTTTAAAGCCTTTTTCCATTCTTAAAGTTAATTGAAAATAGTTTTGAATGAATCACTTCCTTTAAAGAAAGGGTTTTTCAATTTTTGTCTTATTTCTGCTGTTTGTTTGCTTATGTTCTACGTTCTTTGTTTAGTTCTTCTGTCAGTTTATTTTTAATAAACTGACATTGATAAAGAGGGCTCTTCCAAGATCAATATTTGTTTTTACACAAAGTTTATAATAACTTAGAAGCTTTGCTGTTTTTTTCCCTGTTAAAAAAGTTACTCGACTGCAATGTTCTCGGGTTGCTAAGATACAATGTTTAGAGGAGAAGGAACATTAGCGAAAATAATATTTATGAAAACCAGCCTTCTGCAGATACTACTATGAGACTTCAGAATACAAGTGTTTTGAATACAGGTATTTCGAATAAAACTGAAGATTCCTTTAATGTACCAAACTACAATATAAGGGATCATGAAACCTTAGGATAATTTGTTTGCAGATTCACAATGCTATCTTGTCATAGTGCCTCTTTAAAACTTTGGTTTGTTCAAAGAAACGGATTTACACAAATGTATGTAGTATTGTGTTAAATGTATTCAAACAAAAAATGAAACATACTGTTCAAAGCAGTCAATTGATACCAAATTCCAATGAGTATTAAGTGATATGAACCAACATCAATTTTCTAATGCTTAATCTGATATAAACATGAGAGTAATGCTAGAGATGTTGAATATGGGTCTCTGCTACTCAGCGTTGGAGAAATTTTGTATGCATATGAATTTGCATATGATGGCTATTAAAACACTTAATTTTTATAAGAAAAAAATTCCCGATGGATATATCTTGTGTGGCAAATCAAATATTAATTGATATTTATAAAGGCTTATAGTTCGAGGAACGATAATTTCTTTTTTGATGTATGAGTGTCTTATGATGGAAGTTATTGACGAGGAGTCATACGACAAACATAGGAATAAACTGTGCTATTGACCTGTCTAATGGCTTTATGATAAACTGTGATGTATTGTCAAAATAGAGTGAAGAATACCATGAAACTAAATTTGTTCTTGGAGAATACAGTTCTGGATTCGATGCTTGGTGGGAAGGATATCAAACTGTTTGCAGTGCAACACATGTCAAGTCATCTAGTTCAACGGGTGTAAATGCAGTAGTGAAATAGGGGCAACAATCTGAGAGATCGATAGATCAGAAGTCTTAACATCAATTGTGCCCTTCTGGTGTTTCTATCTGTCAATGTTGACTAGGGGAAAGAAATAAGGTTCTTATAAAGATTGGGTAAAAATTTCAATCAATGAAAAACATCTGTCCTAATTTTTGCTGATTTACCGACAGTTAACAACTACCTAACTATTGAGCATTTGATTCAAAACTCCAATGAAACTTTAAATTTTCAATAATTTGAAACAAATTATCCAAAGAAATTCCTGCTTCAAGGAACCGTGTGTTAATTGCGCTGCCAAATGCAATATCCGAAATTAACGTTGGAACATTAAAAACTTAAGAAACATTTCAGGATATTGCCTTCCCAATCTGTTCATCATTAAAACACTTAGCTAATTTTATTTATTGTAGGAGAATGTAACACAGAATAAAATAAAATTAGTAAATTATAAAGTCACGCAACAAATAAATTAAATTGCTAAATTGCTCAAACCTAAAACTGAGAAAAAAAATCTGGTATTATGAACAAAACTAGTTGTTCTTAATTTTATATTTTGAATTATTATTAATAATTTTAATATTATTTTGTATAAATGTATTATGATATATTAAATGGCAACCAAACAGCAATCAAAACAATGGATTGCTTCTGATGTATCTACTCCAAAAAAAGGCGAAAGTGGTTTCATAGGCCGGAAAAGTTATAACGATTTTTTTTCCTTTGAGAAGCGGGGTCGTCATACTCATGAACTATTCAAAATGAGGAAAAACTATTGCTGGATTAGGATTTATTGGACCATTTTGATAAGAAATTGAAAGAGACACAGCCTATTTTCCATTCCCAATGCGAATGCCCTTGATGAATGATTAATCTATAATATTTCGATTATAATATGCAATTTATATCATAATTTCTTGCGAATGAAATACATTATTATCAGAATAATGAAACAATTGCCGATGAATTTTTATGAAATAAACAATATTAGATTCAACAGTACTATAATTCGCATTTTACAGTTAATAAAAGTCATATTTGTTGTGATTTATACATACACGTTAATACTTATTTATCAAGAAATGTGTATGATGAAGGTATGTAAATGTTTAGAAACGCTTTATTGATGTATAATTAAAAACTAGAAATAAAGAGCGTACGTATTTATAAGAGGAAAATGGCACGCAGATAATAAATAATTGTTTTTTATGGCTGACACTAGTTGCAAAAAAGAAAATTATATTACATAGAATTTGTATCATCTTGATCTAAATGAAAAAAAAAAACTGTAAAGAAATACCAGCTTAATTTCCTATCAAATTAATCTGTTGATTAATTAATTTTCTACTAAATTAAACTTTTACTTCTTAAATTTGTGCTAATATTTTTATACGGTAAATCAGACCTAGAGACGAGTATCAATAAAATTCATAATTAAAAGCAGTATGACATTCGCTTTTCCATAAAATTTATTATTAAAAGCAGTATGACATTCGTATAAGAGTTTAAGCATTGCTTAATGTCAACTTATTTTTGCTCAAAATTCGTGATATGGATAGTAAATCTTACGTGTGATTCTGAACATCCCTCGGCCTCTTCCAAACGTTCGGTGATCTGCATCAAGTGGACTGTAAGTTCGGATTTCTCGCGTTCGATCTGGAATTGGAAAGGAAGAAAAACATTATTGCTAAGGAAAATATAGTCATATATTAAATTTTATATTCATTTTTTGGTTTTGTGCGTCTCTGTAATTTTAGAGTTTTTCCAAAGTTCCCGTTAATTGTTAATGAATACTATTTTTGTTATTGTTTAGAATTTCTCAAAAAAAAAAAAAAAAAATATATCTAATATTAACTTATAGTTTGCTTTTTCTTTTCTTTTCTTTTTTTTAATTTCTATTTAAAGTAATTTTAGACTACGAAATTTAAAGGATTTTATTTAACGGCATTTTTTATTAGAAATTAGAATATCATTTGTGTTTCATGTCGACTTGGAAATTCTGAATAATGCTTGAATTATTTTGGTTGAAATTTCAGCAGATTTTTTTTTAAGATAATTTATTTCATCTGTCTCAACATAATTATATTTTCCATTTGTACTGTTAGAATCACCAATATATATATATATATATATATATATATATATATATATATATATATAAGACATCTTAACATATTTTATAGTGATTTTTTTTACTACTTTTTTAAATTTAGGTCTAGGAAAATAAATACTTACAGAATAGATTTTCAATTTAACATATCATTTGAAAAAAAGTTACACTATTTTAATCAGTGGATTTTGCTTTAAAAATTTCACCATTTTAAAGTATTAAAGATCTAAGCTAGGAAAACATTATGTTTTTCCCTTTTTGCTACAAAGTTTCCTTTTTTTTCTATTGTTTTGTTGGTTTTCTTTTTTAAAAAATTGGCTATTATATCGGATTTTTTCAATTCATGTGAGCGTACTATATTCTATGATACGTGAAAAACAGTTTAGATGATTTTAAAGTTATATTATATTTTCAAGTAAATAATATAAGGGTTTTAATGAAAAGTATAAAATTTTCATACAGTATCTCATATAAACACATTCAATTTCATGATACCGGAAAAATGGTTAGTTTGCATAGTTTCTATTGTGTAAACATAACTTTTTTTAGCTAAAACTTTTTTTGGAAGCACTTATTTCACATTAAATATGTTTGATACTTATTACATTTCTTGCTTAATATTTCAATATTTTCAACGCTTACAATTAGATAACAGGAAGTAAATATTTTACTTACTTTTTGTCGGAGTTCCCTTTCGAATTCTAAGTCCTCTTGAAGCAGACGAATTTTGTCCTAGAAATATGAAGAGAAAAAAAAACATTTAATTTTTTAAAATAAATAAATTTGGTTTTGGTTATCAGATTGAAATATTTTTTTATTTTATTCATTTATGTATAATATCAGTACTTTAACATTTTTCTCTGAAAATAAATGGATAATAATAACAAACATGTCTTTTACATAACATAAATAACATTTATAATTCTATATAAACATATATAACATTTACTAAAACTAAAGAACATGTTCACATTTCTGCAGTTATTTAAGCAATTGAGACAGTTTTATTTCTTTAAGTTTATTATTAAAATTTTGAATTTTCAAATTTTGTCAACCTGTCAACACAAAAGCATGAGTTTGTATTATCTCTTTATTTTAACTATAAAATGAGGTTATAAAAGTTTTAATAAAAATCGGAAGTGTTTTAAGCGTCAGAATATCTTGGGACATTTAATTCGATTTATTTTAAGAATTTATAAAATGGATTAATAATATAAGCACAAATTGAAGGTGAAAATTTATCGATATTAATCACGAATTTCAGACGTAATCTTCATATTTTCTCTGTAATATAAATATATGTATGTAATTCATATATAGTGAATTATTAAAAAAAATGCTTTTTTTTTCAGGAATCAAATAAAATAATTCAGGTTATAAAATTTGAAAAATATATCTATATTTATGTGGACTTTAGCATAGGAAACGAGTATGTTTCTAATGCAAAGAATAATAACTTAAGTTTATTTTTGTGCTATAATTCCAAACTTTTAATATATCACATTAACGAATTTGATAAAAAAAATTTCGTTATGAATCTGATGTCTTGCTCCTTGAAATAAATATTTTTTAAATAATCAGTAAATTTTAAAATAATTTGTAGTGCTCATTTAAACTATTAACAAACAGAATACATTTTAGTTTTTATCTATATATATGAAATTGATTTAAATTTATCATTCACTTAAAAAGATTTGAAATTACATCTACATTGAATTTTTAAATAAGGGCTTATTATACATTAATAATAAATAAATAATCATTTAAATTTTTAATCAATAATAAATAATTGATAAAAATAGTAAATAATCATCGAAAACCATTGTTAGTTTTTTCAAAGAAAAGAGAGGGGGGGAAAATAGTTGTTTAACATGAAAGCCTGGAAAAAATTGTGAATGTATAAAGATTATGATGGCTTTTATTTTAAATAACTTTATTCGAGTGATAATTAAATAAAAATCTCGGAGAGAAAGGGAGAGGGTGAATTAATTTCGCAGACTTCTTTCCGATGATATTCAAAATGTGAACAATAGATGGCAGCACGACTGACGTACCGGAGCAGTGAAAATTCGGTCTTGAATTCTACATCTGTAATCCGTCACCCTCTGATACACGGACGTTTGCATCCTGATCCCATTAAAAAAAAAAAAAAAAAAAAAAAAAAAATTCAATTTAATAAACTATGGGACATTCTCAATTTAATGATTTAAATTTTTACATGCTTATGATGAGAGGGTGTAATTTAATAATTTCAATTAAGTACCTCGTATAAATTTACACCGTGGCCGTTGCCAGAAGGTCGTTTTAAATATAAATTGAAATAGATGGACTAATGCAAAAAAATTAAATGTCTGTCATAGCTTAAGTTCCTCATGTTGGAGGGTGTGGCGGGGTTCGTGAAAAACGGGAAGCCAACTCATCATTTGACTGCAGTTCAAAATTATTAGGCGTATCAGCTGTGGTTAATGGATCTTGTGATGAGGATAGAAATAGGCAATCGGCAAAGGGTAAGTATACAAGCTTATTGAAAAAACAAAGCATCCGAAAAAAATATTTTAGCTTCTCTTTCTGTTGGTCTAAAATCAGTGCTTTCTATTATCATATGAACAAAAGTATAAACATTCTTATGAAATTTCGTACCAAAACACACACACACATTTAATAATTTTTTTACTGGTAAATTTAAGAATCAAGCAATTAATAACTGGGTTTTATTTCATTCATTTATTTATTTTGATGTATCACTTACGTTCATTGTTATTGTCAAATTCTATTAACCGCATTCATAGAATAAATACATTGCAATTAGGTTTTATAACAATTTCTATGCTTTTTTTTAATCCTTAGATTTAAAAAAAGATCTGGTTTTAACTGTCTCAATTCCATTCTGTTATAAATTCAATATCTTGGTTCAGTTAACACCATAATTTTTTTATAAAAAATATATATAAAAAAGCTTTTTCCTTCAATCTGTTAAATACTTTATTGTAAATTTTACATATTTATTTTCCTATAGATTTAATTTTTATTAAATGATCAGCAATTGTCTGAAGGAAAAAATTTTACAATTTATAGTTATGTACCACGTATTCCTCCCGGACTGGAATTCTCACTTCTTCCGTCTTATTTGAATGATCAATGCATAATATTAACACACAGACATTTGTGTGTGTGTACATGTGTTTGTGTAATTAGCATCGATTTAAATAAAACTAAATAGTTAAAAAATAACTTACATCTAACACACAAACATCTATTTAAAAAAAAAAAATTGCCATTTTTAATGTTTTAAAAAATGTTTTTGATTTTTCTCCCAGTGAACAAAGCTAAAACTTTTTTCTGCGAGCTTTTACTTCTGAAATTTTTATAGACTCACCAAAATCAAGAATTTCAGCTTCTGCATTTTCAATGGAAAGGATTACCCAACCATTAAGTTATACTGGGCCCATTGTTGATCGATAAACTTTGTATCATATCTGAAAATTCCTTGTATCTTCTCTATCATATCTTAATAATCCTACATATAGGAATATATACTCACTAACTTAAGGCTCTTCGGAGTTCCCACCCCTTTCTTGATCAGAGATTGTGATCCCCCCCCCCCCCTCCCCTTCATACATCATAATAGAAACAACTAATGTATGTTCAGTAATGTAACGCAGAAATTGAGTAGTCGTTGCAGTAGCGTACTTTAAATGCACTGCAGATTTGAAATAGACGGGGGAAAATATCAAACAATACTCAAAAATATTGTAGAAAGAAGAATAACATTTACTACATAAACTATCAGATTTTCAAAAGTTGCTTCAGTATATTTCTGCTCTAAAAATTTTTAAAGTATCAGAAGTTAATTGTAAGAGAATTATTGTATTTAAAAATTTTAATTTAATAAATATAATTTTATTTAATCAGGAGGTATCAAAATATTGTTCCCTATATGTAATGTTCGATTTACAAAATGCATGGTAAAAGTATGGTTTTATAAAATATAATGTATTCTTTGTGTATGGAATAAGATGACAATTTATTGAAATATACTCTATTAAATTGTGCTAGGTGTTACTTTTAACAATTGGTTGCGCTTCATACGGAAATTTTACCTAATATTTATGAACAGATTGAATGTCTCTAGTTATAATAATCTTGCTCCAAAAAATAATATCAGTTTTACGCTGTTCAGTTTCTGCACTTGACTTTATATGCAGATAGAAAGCTTTTCTTCTGATCAATAAAACGAATTGTAATCAAATAATACATCTATGTAAAAATCTATAAATAACAAATTACATAATTACTTAGTATAGTAATTTAAATGTTTCTTTGCATATATAGTGATCAAAGATATTAGAATTTCATAACTTTTACATTAGTATGCAAATTCCTGTCAGAAATCTGTAGCACAATCATTATCATACATAAGCAGCCGAAATTTTTTAATCAAAACCTAACAGTAGACTGCTGCTATGCTTATTTCAAACAATGGATTAAGTTTTAATTGAAATTAACAAGTAAATAGAAACACTTTATTCGGTTGCTAGATCATTTTACATTTTTTTGAGGTTAAACTATTTTTTTTAAGTTCTTAGAAATACAAATGATACTAATCATTCTTAAGCATTTTCTCATCATCTAAATTTTTTTAGTATTTCTTTTTTCTCTTAAAGTTTTCAAATTCCATCCCTTGATAAAGATCTAATGAGAGGAACGATTTTCAACAACGGTGATACCCATGATTTATTTATTTATTGCTGTAGAATCTAGTTTGTTGAAGTTTGTATTTATTTTCTACAGAACATATTATGAGACATAAAGAAAATCCCGTTTTACTTCTGTTAAACCAGTAAAATATTGCAATAAATGTGGAAATGAAACGTATTTTGCGGTTGAAATATATAGGATGTATAATATACTTATTTCATTTCATTCATTACAATATTTGACTAAGTTTGTTCAATAGATAAATGTGAAACTGAACCCTTTCTGAGCGCAATAAATCTACCATGGTGCAGGAAATATCATTTCTCCCAAATTACAGCACCAGCTCAACAATTGCATCTCGAAACAAGATTCCAGCTTTCATTCTATTGCCACCTTAAGTCTCCAATTAAGTTCTGCAATGCCATCTCAATTCTTTGCGAGTGCCTTCAAGTCTTCGGTAAGGATGTGGTGAATTCCTAGGTCTAAATTTATGCGCCATGGCGTCCTCTAGACCCTGCACCTTGGGAAAAGCTTTTTAGTTGACGAGTTGAGTCAGCGAAATATCAGATAAGTAAATACAAGAGCCGAGGCTATAAGTGGGCCAAGGTCAAATTAGAGGACACAGTCACTCGTTTCCTACACACGGATTTCTCTGCACAAAGTCCTTTCTTACCTGTGCTATTAATAAGTACGACATAATGGAGTCCCATTCACGGTTTATCTAGGAAGTCTCGTGTGAGCCAGAACAAAGCACTGCTTTTGCGTGCCTGAACAGGTAGGTGATACCTACAATTAAGGGCACGGCTCTGTCTACAGAAGGTAGACTTTACACCCCGGAGCCTTATGGGAATTCTCAACTTGAACGGAGCAAGAATTTTAGGAATTCTGCTGTACTTTAATGAGATTGTTGTCCTCCGGGTCGAATTTTCACCTTGATAGTGTTAACAAAAGGACAATAGTCATTGAAACAAATGTAAGAAAAGTTTCAATCATTCCAGCAATGAACTACTTTGAATTGTGAACGGAACTTTATTCAATACAAACAATAGGAATGAGTATATAATACTTATATTTTTAATACATAAGTGTATTTTTTCTGTTAAGACTCAAATATTAATATGAGCATTTAGTATAAAACCTGGATTTCATCACAGGATAGAAATATGAGGGAAGTTCAAATTGAGATTAATTTTAGTTTAGCAATCATCAATGTGATTCAGATTTCGAATATATATGAAAAACGCTTCATATTACTTATTAAAGAATTATATTTTATGAATCCACTTTACTAAAATAATTTCTACTGTAGAGACAGATTAATGTCATATCTTATAAACTTAAAGAAACCAAATACCTTTAGAGCTGTATAATTTTTTTTTTATTTCTTTATACTTACAGTTCTCTAAATTATTATTACACCTTTGGCTTTAAAGATTATATTTATAAGCAATCTTTAAAGCCATACCCCTTAATTTTTTCATTGTTCCTAATTGGTTTAATTTAATGGGCAGGGAACTGTTTTAATTATTTTAATACTTAATTCGGGTTTAAATATTTTAACACTTAATTTAAATAATTTACAGTTTGCTTATCTAATGTTTAAAATTGTATATAAATGCACAATTAAAACAGAAAATAAGTTGAAAATATTCTACCATAAATCATTTATACATAATTAGTAGTTTCTTTTACTTTATATGGATTTTTGGACACATTTTTTGAAAAAAAAATTGTAATTAAGATAGAAAGAATTAAAGATTATTAAAATTGCATAATTCTTTTCGTGTGAAAATATTTTATGGTTACATCATATTAATTATACATATTAGTAAAGTATTACATAAAGATTTTTATGCTTAACTTTTTTTTTCATCTTACATATCTTGAATTCTACAAATTGTTATTATTCTTTAAGTAAATCTCATTTTAAAAAAAATTAAAATTTCATGTGGGATATTTATCACGTATCACAGAAGGCATTTAAAACTGAAGTCTCTGAAGAAACTATTTTTTTTTTTTTTTTGTCTCTTCTCTGAAACTCTTACAAACAGAATAAAAAGATAAAAGTACGCAGTTGTGTCTAAATAAATGTTTGTGTCTAGTTTACTGGTATGTTTCGTCTCACTCTTTTAGCTTAGTTATTTTTTTTAGAAAAAAATGCTTTTTTGTTGTGAAACTTTCCTTACCAGACGCTAGCTTTTCATTACCGGGCGCTATCTTTGCTACTCCTCTTTTATTACGTCACTAAAACATAATATTTTCCAAAATTGTGATCCGTGACAAGCATATAGTGTTAAAAGTATTTCTCTCACCTCAAAGTACCCTTTTTACTGTTCAGCTAAACGAAATCTAAATAAAAACTTTCTAATTGTGAACTACTACATAGTTTCAAATAATTTTAAAGGTAATATCAAAATAATTTTAGAATATCGCCCTTATTACATAAAAGAATTACGATTTGCTCTTACGAGCCGTGCCATATGTACAAGTTCGTTATATAAATTATATGAAAAATATTAAATGATTTAAATGCTTACAAAGAAGCATCAGAAAATAGTGAGTACATCTCAATGATTATTTCATTTTTTTTTTTTTTTTTTTTTTTTTTTTTTTCTTTTCATTCCCATGCCCAAGTTTAAACTATGTTGTTCATAGATTTCTTTTTAATTTTGTATAAATTTTGTTATATTTGTTATATTAGCTTTATCACTTGTGCAACAGATGGCGACACGAAAGAATTTGGGAAAATGGTAGAAAATAAAATCTGCTGAACGTTTAGAGGACTGTTTCTAAAAAATATAAATATCATTCATAATCAAAATTAATGAGAAAATGTGCTGTAATTAATTAATCATAAACAAAAATTCATTTCCAGAGAATTGAGGAGCTACTATGTTTGCAGATTTCTCATAAATTGCGCACCAGAAAGAAAAACTTTATTTTTCATTTTGATAGCATATTATAATTTTTATTTAGCAGTAGATTTTTCAAACATTAATTTAATTTGTTTAATCTTACAAATGTAGAATGTGTCAGGATGGCCGAGCGGTCTAAGGCGCCAGACTCAAGAGTTATCTTGCTCTGATGCAGAGTTTGAGCGTTCTGGTCCACTAATGTGGGCGTGGGTTCGAATCCCACTTCTGACAGATGTTATTTTATGCTACTCACTTTCTATCGTTTCAAGAGAACTATTATTTACAGATCTGCAGCTTTATTTTTGCGAATTAACTTCAAAAACAAAAGAACCTGTTTCAAAAAAATTTTATGACTTCTCTATTACATTTGAAATCGTTATTAAGTATATTATTAACAATCATCGTCCTATATCGTTATATCTGAATATACTTTTTCCCTTAAAGTTATTTGTTCTGAAAGAACATTTGAATACAGTTCTAAAATTTATTGAATGCATCATTGACTTTACTTTTATTGAACTTTTTTTTTTATTTCTTATTACTTAATTTGAAAGAATAAAAAAAATGTGAATGTGTATATTATTCTATGTGTATTATAAAATGTATCATAAATTTCAGTGATGTTGTTTAAAATATATAATCTCAAAAAAGGAGATTCACACCAACAAATTTTAAAAGTTGTAAACGAATGTAAAACAACAAATAAGAGTTTTGGAGTATGATATAGTTTAATAACCATTTTTTCCTCTTTTAATAGTAAAATACTAGCTCATATACTATGAAGTTCTTATTTTTTCTAATATTGGAAACCATTTCTCCCTATCCATTTACTCACGCCCCTTTACTATATGATTTTTTGAAGTAATATTTTTACATGTATTATATTTTCAAATGACTATAAAAATATTTTTTTTTTTTCATCTTCACACCTTCGCAGAAGGGGCTTACTTCCACTGATTTATGCAAAAACTATAAGATTATGTTTAAAATAACGTATCCTTTTGTTATATATATATAGGTAAGTTATTTTTATTATGTTAATTTATTAATGAAATAATAGTTTCTTGATAAGATTTATACTCTACTATTAAATCTTAAAAAAAATGTTTTTAAAACCATAGAAAATTATTTTTTTTACCAAAAAAAGGTTACCAATAAATGAATGCGACACTTAATTTATAATGAATATTTTCAAGATTGTATTGCAATTGTCAAACATTATTTCCCGTTTCGGTTTCATTTATTAAATTTTATCAGCACAGCAATCAACTTTGCATTTGTATTTCAGAAAAAAGTATCAAGATGTTTAATAACTGTGGTGAAATTAAGTACATATGAAACTAGGGTTAACAAGGAATACAAATGAAAGAATTAACTATTTATCGAATTCTATTTTAAAAAAACTTGGATTGGAGTCATTGTTACATCTCAATTATTAATCATTTTTTCATAAAATTATGGCTTTCAGTAAATATTCAAAAAACGCTAAGAAAAGGAAAAATATTTTAAAAACTGATTTTAAAATACTCATTTAAGAAATGTTACGTAATGAAAATGTTTATTTCCCTTGATTAAAGTAATTATATAATTGATATCTGTATTGTTACGAAGCTTTCTTTCTTTGCTTAGGCGGAGATTTAAGCAAAAAAGAATTATTAGTTATGTTTTTCATGTTTTTACCATGATTGCTCACGATAATATAATATTCCTCAAGTTTGTTAGTTTTTAACAAATTAAACAATATGAAGCGAAACTTTATTAGGAACTCTTACACATCTTTGTAAGCCAATAAGTTTTCTTAAAAAAAATGTAGATTGTAATTTTATTTAAATTTCCACAAAAAGTGCCAGAAAAAAGTATCCATTTATCTTAAAAGATACTTTGATGAGTTACTGAAAATATTTTAAATATTTCATTCTGAAATTTAAAAAAAAATTCTGTCAGTGGTACAAAAACGGGGATATAATCTAGTATGATGAAAAGTATGAGAGTAAATTGCATCACGTTCCATGCAAAGGAAAATATAGTATTCAAGTTGTAAAAAGTATGTAACGAATGCTATAACTACTATCTTAAAAACTAGATATTACAATATATTTTCAGCAAATATGTTTTGTCGAGTACTTGCGTTGCTTGATTTTTTAACTTAAAGACATACTTATAAAAAAGAAAAGTGAACTGTTCGTTCGAGCGTTAAAAATAAACTAAAATAAATTGCAGCCGTCCTATCGCAGCAGATGTGAAAACACACGTTATAATGACAAGAGTTCTATTTTTAATACAGATAGTGCTTTTGTTCGACGTCTATTTCGGCTGTAAGTCGCATAAAAAGTGGCAAAGACAGGCGGTTTGCAAAAAGCTTTCGTGTTTTGCTAGGAAAGTTTCCGAATCACATAAGAACTGCCGTGGTTCTTGTTACCACGGCACAAAATCATTTCTAAAGAAGCTGCAACCTTTTTCGGTTCTTTTATTTTCTTTTCCTTTTTTTTTTTGAAAAATTTCAAAAAGAAAATAGAAAAGAAAAGAAGCGGATCCTTTTTTCAACGTACATGCATTTTTTGCAAAATTGAAAACAACATAAGAGTTAATTTTCAATAAATGTCAAATCTAATTCATATTAAAAATTTTCATTATTTCTGCCTTATCGGAGTTCATATTATTGCTTATACAAGTTCCTATAAAGTAAAATAAACATTAATTTAAATTAAAATTCAGCAAAAATTTTCTTCCAAGTAGCTTATTCTTCTAATAATTTTTGATAGACAACAATTTTTAGCAAAGGAATTTTTTTAAAAAGTGTACATTTGTTTATATATATATATATATATATATATATATATATATATATATATATAT
>BMAW01090222.1:56481-131483 GCA_019974015.1 Nephila pilipes | reverse complement strand
TATATATATATATATATATATATATATATATATATATATATATATATAACACAAATAATTTCATGACAGTACCGTTTATGAAATTATATACCGAAAATGACAAGTGCCAGTATCATAACATAGTACATGTGTTTGGTGATAGATTTGGTTTTGAGAGAGATTTTATAACTTTAATATATTGATTGTAATTTTCTACATTTTAATTCAAAATCAAGTAAATTGTTCTTCAAAAACATTTTACTGTATAATCTGGCTACAACAAGTAATTCTTTGTTTTTCGTCTTGTTTTATTACTCACAAATGTAAAAAATTGAATTAATTTATCCAAAGATACATTATTTTAAATAAAATAAAATATTCCTATGACAATTTTTTTTTATTTCGTGGAAAAAAAACATAATGACGTCACATTTACGTTTGAAAATTAATCGGAGCACCCTTGTTATATTAATTTTTTCCCTTTGTTTATATATGCCATACTATTCGACATGAAAGGGAAATAAAATGTTCGATCAGCTTAAAACTTTTAGTTTCCCCCCCCCCTCCTTTTCTTTCTTTTAATTTAAATTTTTTTTTTCTTTTATCTTTCTTTTTCATATTAATTTTAACTGTCTTTAACTGGGACTTAGTAGGACTTTTTCTAATTTTAGATTAACTAGGACTTAGTAGACAAGCAAGGACTTCCAAATCTCAGCTGAATATTCAAATTTCAATAATTAACTCATTTCAGCACAAACTTTACGTCAACAATTTATTTGCCAGATTTTTTTTTTCACATGTATGTTTTTTTTTTCAGTTCAGTAAAGTGGAAGGGAAAGAAAAATAGGGGTTTCCCATTTTTCAACCTAAATACCACCATTACCATGAATCATATTATTCCTCAACAGCATTTTATTTTTTTAATTTTATTTTATGCATAAGTCAAAGCTCTACTTAACAAGAAATATAGTTTAACTTCCTAGAAATCCGAGTCAGTCCTGGCAGTCTACTACATTCGTACAAGAATGCATGTGTCTTGCACTTAATGATGCCAGAACATTTTTTTTTTTCTTAATTCTTTCTTCTTTCTTTCTTTTCCGGATCTGACTAAATTCCCTATCCTGCGAGGGATGTAGGGAAAGTTTCGGATTCGCCGATTCCTTTGTATTGAAGGGACACGTAGGGATTTTTCTTTTCGAAACAGAAGACAGGTCTGTTGGCCCTTTAAAAGAGGCAAGGACCTATTTTGGGCACCGTTTCCTGTATGCAGGCGTTGTTAGATAAACTTAAAGTACACTGAGATCTCTGCTTACAAGCAGGGTGAGAGAATGGTTGATCATGCTTAATATGGTGATCGCTTAAGATTTTAGGAGAATGAGGATAAATAATTCCAATTCTAAACCAGAAATCATTTATAAAACAATCAATACATGAAATTCTTAATTGATACTAATGCATTTTTAAAAGATTGGAGAAATTTGTTTCAAAAAAATTAAAATTATTGTAAGAGAGTTAATGAGATGAATTCGCGAAAAAATAATGGAAGAAAGATAAATGTGAATTTTTTTATGCAATCAGTTACTAATTTATCAGAACTTAACTTAACAATTCAATTACTTTAATAAAGCGTCTTCTTTTAAGTTTAAAAAATTAGGTATTTATGAAATGTAATTATTCAACAAGTGGTAATTGCATATATTATACTAGTTATTATATTAACATAAATGAGAAAATCAAAACGTGAAAATAACCATTGTTTTCCCGCCCCCCTTAAGATCTTAGTGCTATATTTTAACTGGAGCCGAATTAATTGGAGAACTTATTTTCATTGATAAGGTATAATTATTTTGGTATAAGAAAATTTCATTCAATTGCCTTCTGTCAGCCATAATGAAAACGAATTCTTCCTCTTACAGGTATCATTTATAAGAAATTTTGATTTAAAGTTGCGAAGATGTACTTCATTTATGTAATATAGCAACATTTATTTCTCTAAGGCTTAATTAAATCAAAAATGAATAGTGAAATTTTTAAAAATGAATTTTCTAACAAGAACTGAATTCTTAAAATGAATGTTTGAGGCGAAGTTATTCAAATTTTAAAGACACCCCAAAACACTAACAGAAATTAGTGGTTGCAAGTAATGAGTCTTTTTTAAGTTAATCAATTCGTTCCAAAACTGGGGAAACATTTAATTGTAAAAAACATTTAATACCTATTAATTACAAATGCTTTAGCTACGTCTGCATGTTGATTGGTGTTAGATCAAATTTTTTTGGAAAAAAAAAAAAAAAACCGCATGATTAGTAAGAACATATTTCTTATCTTCTTGTAAGCAGATTATAATTTCAAACTTCACAAATAACAAAAGAGATCTTCTGAATAATATTTGTATAAGAAATCTTTATTAAGCATAGCTGCTTATATTTACTAACAGTTGTATTACACTAACAATTTGCTTAATGTCTGAAATATGATTAAATTAAATAACGTTCATTACAAAATTATTCTTATAGTCATTCATCGACTATCTTTTATGTATTTTAAATGTCAGTTTCTGGAAGGAATTCATTTCTTTTATTTTTGATATTTAAACATTTTTAAGAAGTTATGTTTTTTTTACTTCTCTTTAATTATTATTAAAAATTTTACCATAAGTTTTTTCATCAATTTTACTAAATTCATTGTAAGACTTTATTACAAAAAGTTACACAATATAAGGTAAAATTTTTCAGAAAGTCTAAATATTTACCTATTTTTATATAAAAAGTTTAACTTTATTTTACAGTTAAAAGTTTAACTTCGATATTAGTATCATATTTTGACTTCACCGTCGAAAAAAGATTGATTAATTATTTATTAACGTCACACTTAGAAGAAACACCCGAGGGCTGTTGGTAAGGCTCTCTAAATTTTGAGTATCGGTCAAGTGACGAAGACAAGACTTGAACTGACTCTCCAAACTTCCACACCCCTCCATGGAAGGATTTGGAACTTAGACAAATTTACGTGCATCAACCTCGCTACACGGCAAGTCTTTAGTGGCATCATATTCGATGGAATTGATACCAGACCCGTGTTCGCGACTATGACAGCTAGGCTACTACGGCCTCATCGTATGAAGAGAAAAGAGTATTTAATATATTACTCCTTCCAGTTTTAATCTTTTTTTGTGGCGTGGGGGGGTACAGAATATGTTCCCTATTTCCTCCTTTTGCTTTATTTGTTAATGAATTTTTAAATAAATAAGTCAACAAGGAAAAAAATGTTTATAGAAAAATGTTCCTAAGTTTCAGAATGCAGTCTGATGTACGGTGATATGCGTCGTATGAAAATAGAAACAGATACTGATATTGGAATTGTTCTGTTCAAAAGGTGTTCCAAGTTTGAGTCTTGTTTTTGAGCTGTACACGAAAACAACTTTAAATGTTCAAAAGCACTTGAGATATTGAATAATTATATTAATTTCATTATTTTTCCCAACAAAAAATTTCATTGGTAGCCCAAATGATGAGCTTTATATGAATTTCTTTATGTGGAAAAAACATACTTATATCTTGAATAAAATACGTGTAATAGTATTGTGTTACCAATTACACAATAAATGTTACTCGAAGCAATAGCTATAAAATTTAACTAATACATTTTCCCTATTTGTTAAGTTAAAATAACTTAAGGAAAATTTCAATTAAACTTTTTTTTGTAGGTTACTTCTTAAACTTTTTTTCTGAATAAAATGACCTTCATAAAAAAATATTAACCCTTTTTATTTTCGGAATAAAATGTATTACATTTGTCAATTACTAATTCAAGATTTCTTCAACAGTTGATTCGCCTTTTAGAAATTTAAAAAAAGAAAACATGCTATTCAATTTGTTTATGCTGATGATGTATTACTTCATCACATGATAAATAAGCGAAAGTGACTAATTATTTTTCTTGTTAAATATGCTAAGTATCAAGTAAAAAATTGATTTCTCTAAAGTTATTGCTCCCTGATTTGTTTAGTTGCCAGAAGATCTTAGTTTTTAAACAAGTTCGGGCGAAAAGTGAAGAGTCGCTATTTTTATGTAAACACGAAAAGTAACAGAACTGGAGAAAAGTGGCATATTTATCGAGTGATGGAGTGGAGATGACTGCTGGAAGCAAACGAGTGTTTGCTTAGCGAAGACTACGATGATGTTTTTACAAGATTCCTGCCTAAACGGTGCTTAAGCGCTTTTTGATGAAAATATTACGTGAAAACCTCTAACAAGGGGATTTAGGTGCAAGACGCGCAATTTTTAGAATGTTTTACAATAAAGGATTCTAATTCATTTAAGGAGTGTGTATTTTCAAGTCAAACTGTTTCGTTTTAAAGTTGTTAAATCTGTCGGGGTCCAAAGTCCTCCCGTTGGCGTGGTGTGGAAGTTAAGAGAGGGGGAACCAGCTCAGATGTCATCCTCGTTTATTTGACCGTGGTCCGTCGCCAATAGATCTCGTGTTGGTTCTAGTGCGACGTTAACAAAAACTAAACTAAACGTTTTAGAGTATTACGAGCCATTTCAGAAAACAATATAACTTATCAATAATAATTTCTCTTCTCCAGTTTACAAGAAATCAGTTTACAAACCTAATAACTTGAATGACTTCCGCGCGTTTATCATAATAATTTCAATAAGAAAAAAATTCTTGAAATTCGATCACAGTTTAAGACTTTCCAAATTCCTTTTTTTATTACTTCCTTCAGTGTTTGATAATGTTTATAAGACTATTTTAACTCAAAATTATAGATGAGCTAAAGATCTTCCGTGCAGGGAGGCAGGTGTACATTAAATCTGTCAAGACTGTAAGTACAACCATTAGTGTGGTGTTGAGGCTGGGAGAGGAAGGTGCCAGCTCAGGTGTTATCCTCTAAAGTTCAATTTTACGAGATCCGTCGCCGATAACCTCGTATTGTTTCTAAGTGTGATATTAATACATAATCATTCAAAAATTATTTATACGTGATAAACTATTGATAATTGACCAAAATCATTTATTGACTAAAAGTTGAATATAAAGGAGAAAAAGAGCTTTAAAATCAGTGTTGGCAACTCAAACAGAATAAAAATTATTGCAAATTATAATTATCTTATTGTTATCACAAATTGTTTAATATTGTTTGTTTAATATTGTAGCAATATTTGTACAAAATGGTTTTTTATAATATTATACAAATTCGTTTTCCTTTCTTACTTTAATTTCACACGTCTTTGTAATGCTTGCAATTAATGTACTTTATTAATTATATTTATTTATTGTTGAGATGACAGTTTTAACTTCCATTGATATAATTTTTAAAAACAGATCTCTTCAATAATTTTTTTTCTGTTTGTCTTTTTAACGGATTTACAATAATAAGTTCTGAATATATCAAATAGTAAATTATATCTATCCAAACCTACTAACACATCGATCAATAACTCCCGAGTCTAACATTGAAAACAACATTTTGTTTGCAAAATTTTTTTTTATTCATCAACATAACACCTTTTGTTAATCACCTTTTAGGGTGATACAATCGTTCCAACGCTTTTCAAATCTTTTTTTTTTTTTTTTTTTCGCAAGAAATCTTTTTTGTTGCGAGTAAATAGCGATAAACAGCTTTCTGAATCATCGACTCGTTGCTGTTTTTGTTCCATCGAAAGCAATCGCGGCACCCACTTGGAAAAAACCTTTTTCACTTCACTTCAAAAAACCTTTTTCCTGGTCCGATCGACTTAAAATTTTGACACGTTTCAAGCAAAGGTTAGTACTCTAGAAAGACCTGGTTACTGGTTTACTACGAGCGCCATCTCTGGGTTAGTCTCGGGAGTTATTGATCGATGTGTTATAAACAGGTTAACAAAAAAAAATTTTTTATTTGGAAATTAAACAAAAAACTTTTTATTAATTTTAAAAAGTGCGCAATAACTTTTTTTATATTTTGAGGAAATAATGTATAATATTTTATATAATTGCTTGTATATATTATTTTTAATAATTACTTTTTTGAAAATGATGGGTAATGCTAATTATTCATTCATTTATTTTTCATATTCTTTTTTTTAAGAAATCAGCATTATAAATTGTTTATTTATTTTATTTCATTTCTTTCGTTGATAAGTTGGTTGGTTTTATTAGCGTCACACTAGAAGCAACACGAGGGCTGTTGGTTACGTACCTCGTCTCTTTGAACCTCAGTTAAGTTACGAGGACGACACCTGGGCTGGCACCTACCTCTCCACACCACACCAATGGGAGGACATTGGGCCTCGACTGATCAGCCCGGCGACACGACGGATCTTTATGGCATCAGGGCTCTAACCTACGACTCGACGAAAACTGCTGGCCGTGAGTCCATGACTGCCCTCAAGGCTACCGCGGCCACTTCCTTTGATAGACTAGCCGGTTTTTTTTTTTTTGTTTTGTTTTATTTTATTAATATTATTTATAATTTTTTTTTTTTTTTTTCTTTTTTAAATTCGTACCCCAAAATGCGCTTTTTATAGATCGCGGAGATTTAAATATTAATTTAATCTTTCAAATTTCAGTATGCATTTTTACAATTATATAAAACTGTTCAATGTCATTACCAATATTTTCTTTTCTTTTAGACAGACTAATATATTAAAGTATTTATTCTAATTATAAATTAAAATAATTTATTATTTATTGAAATAAAGCTGAAATCATGTATTAGAAGCTCAAAAATAAACTAAAACTCAATGTCTTCCCGTGTTATTGAAAACATTTCTAAAAGTTCGTCAAATCAAAATTTAACAATTTCGTTCATTAAGTTTCATTAAAGTTTAACAAACAGAATGTGTCACTTAAGGTTGTCTTCGTCTATTATCAAAGATCCTGATCGAAATTTCGTAGACATTTTCTGGCAGAAAATTGTTTCAATTTTCATAAAAGTTTGCGACTTTGTAAGACATACATCCATTTATAATGTAGTATTCTTAAAATTTAGGAGCATTCTAAGAATACACTATTTTCCACTAGAATATGTAGTTTAAAGGCCATTTAGCATTACAGTATAGAAAACGACTAAACATGAAGACATTTTACATCAGTGAAAAGGGATTAGTTAACAGATAGAAATAAGTAGAATCATAAAATATGCTACCTTCTAAAAGTTAGCGAAGTAAGAGTATAAATTTAACGCTCGGGTGCTTTTTTTTTTATCAGAAAAAGTATTTCAATTTCGGGTCATTATCTAACATCAGGCTAGGACAGCCTTAAGAAAAATTTCGTTTCCTGTAGCCTGGCAATCGGCCAATAGGTATTTAAATCTGAATGAAGTAGGTTTTTAGGGTATTAGAAATTAGCCTTTCCCCCAAAGCCACAGTCATGCAAATTTTAGTTTCGAAAATTGATTTTAAAATATTTTTTGTAAAACACATTTTGAAAAATTACATATTCAAAAATTCTAGAAAAAAAAAAGAATAACTTTAAAAATTTTAACCATTGCTCTTTTTCTGGAAGAGAATCAAATGGAGAGTTGAATGTTCATTTAAAAGTAAATAAAGCATCTGTTTTCTTCTTAAAGTAAAAAAGGAAAACAATTTTAAAAAATCAAATATTTTTACTTATAATGCTTATGATATAAAATATTTTGAATTATTCATATTAAGTTGATTTTTAAACTTTTAAGAGTACAAGGAGCTTAACATTTATAGGGGAAATTAGCAATTAGATAATCATAAGTAAAATGCATCTATAAAATTGGTGTTTACACACAGAATTAAACACACTAAATTTATTTAAACAAATTTCAATCTCTGTAGCAAAAAATTAATTTTTTTAAATAACTCTTATCGAAAATTTGCCTGGAAAATTAGAAAATCATTTCATTTCTCTAAGAAAAAAAAACATTTTACAGCTTAAAAATTTAAACTCTTTCAGAAAATTAATTTCCTTCAAGAAGGGTTGCTTAGTAAAAATCTGAATAAAAATTTCGATAAAAACCATTCTTTTGTTTATTGGAGTATTTAGTTTTTCGGAAAAATCAAATTATGAATTGTTACTTAAATTAGTATCCCATAAATGAAATAAAAATTAAAATATTTTACTATAAGTTAGCAAAAATTTCAAAAATTGCACTCTCAAATCTCTTTCCCGAAGAACTTTCTATTAAAAAAGTCATATATGTCCTACTGAAATTTGTGAAAAAGAAATAGGAGAATTTTTGAAATTCATGCCTTTAAAAATTAATTTGAATCTCATAAACTATTTTTTTTTCCTTATTAACTCCATTCATTCAATTGGAAATTTTTTTTAAAAAAAATTAAGAGCACTTCTAACTATCTATATATTAGCCTTTAAGAATTAAAAAAAAATAAGGATGAAAATAATATATTTACTTCAATATTGAATTACTATTAACACATTCAAAATAACAATCATAATTTTTCTTATTGCAATTTTGAGATATTATTCAAAAAATCCCTTAAAAAATAGTATGATATTTGATATGTATCCCTTAAAAAAAGTATGGAACTTTTAATATCTTTTGAATGAATATTTGAAATTAAAAATCAATTAACACTCTGAAAAGTTAATCTAAAAAAAATCATTTTTAATTAGTTACTTATTTTTACCTTATCCAGCCTTGAAATTGCATTTTACGACTTTACTTGATATTTTCTAAGAAATCTTTACAAATTAAATTTTATTAAGCTTGAACTCCAAAATAAAATTTGTGAAATTCCACTTCGAATAGCGATAAAAAAAGTTTTTTGATCATTGATTAACAAATTTGGTTTCAACTTTTACATTTTAACATTTTCTTTCTTTGTTTCTCAATCTTAGTTTAAGAAATTCTTTACTATGAAATCGAATTAAATCGCTTAATACTATTTATGATAAGGGATTTGAAGAGGAAAATTTTTTTCTTCTACTAAATAAAGCTTTTCGTTACAGAGTTTTGAATCACCTTCGTTATTGGTTCTTTATTAATCTTATGAAGGATTCAAATATCATATAGGTAAAAATTGCTTAAATTTCTGAATTTCAGTCAAAAATGTGTTTTAAATGCAAATTAATTCGATGGAACATACAACTTTCCCCCTTTAAGTGGATATTTCAGCTTTGTAGTACTTCTTATCCAATCACAGAATCAATCCTAGAAAAAAACGCTTATTACAAACAGCGTACCTCCAGCCTTGTAAAGGCACCGATATCCGTTCCGTACTCCATAGTGACGTCACTGCTAGTACCTCCAGTACTGGACTTGTAAGTATACTTAGTGGTTTTCACCGTGGTGGACATGTTGATGATGAGCGGATACTTTTCTCAACACTCGAGATCCTCAAATAATCGGGGGTGGAGATGAACCAACCGAATCGTTCTGAAGAAACTGCCGAAGAGAAATCCTTACACTCTCACTGTACAGGACGCTTCTCTACAACGCACCGGCTTCTTCTCGCTACAAGTTCTCTTTGTTTTTAGAAGATGGAGGATGAAACCTCGACCGGCTTGGAAGTGTGGCAGAACAGTTTTTCGGGGTTGTTCCCAATCGGGACGGGAGTGGTGGCAGAGGGCTTCACGGGATTGGGGGGAGGGGGGGAGAGAAGATGCTAAAGAAAGGGATCGTAGTATCGGTAAAGGTTATTTTTAGGTCGTGTTCTTGAAGAGAGAAGGCAGTGACTGCTAGACATGCAGATTTCCCATCTTTGAATAATCCCCCTTGGAATTTCATTTCGGTCGAGTGAGAAACCGGAAATTGAAAAATTCTGATTGAGATAAAACTAGGAATGAGTCACACAAGCCCACTATGAATCAAACAATTGCTTTCGTCATCTTAGATTCCTAATTATTTTTCGTGATTCAAGAACAGCGTTTGAAACTGTCTATTTCTATTTTATTTTCGTTTGAATGGTATGTTTCTTCACATTTTTTTTCTGAAAGAAAGAATTTTTGCGAACAATAGTAAGTTATGAGCTCAAAAGCTGGGTTTGATACTTTACATTTATGAGTTCTAAAGAGGTTTGTTTGCGAGGAAAATATGTCTTTTATTTTTATAATTTCTGGAATTTTAAATCAATACTAAAAATCTTAAATTAATCAAAAAAAGCTTACATTTTTAAAATACTTTTTTAGTATTTTATGGAAATTGATAGTCTGATTAGAAATTATTATTATTCGTAACTATTACTAACATTATTTTTTATTAACTTATATTTCATGGATCAAAGGAGCTTTATTAATTTTGAAGAAGAATTTTTGTACCAAATGACAATCATTTTAATATTTTCGAAGAAAAAAAATTAAAAAACTGAAAATATTCACACTCATAAAAAAGAAGTAAATAATTAATGATGATTTTAAAATGAAAATCTGAAAAATAAAATACATGAAGTAAAAAATATTTTGAGAAACAGAAAATGACAATTTTACTTTCTCTTATTTAATATTTGAACAGAATTTGATCAACTTCTGATTCCTAAAATTTATTTAAAGGAAATTATGAAATTGAAATTCATTTTATAACCAACCTTAAAAGAACCAAGATATACTTTTTTTATTTATTTATTCAGATTGCTATGAATATTTACGAAAAAAATACTTAACACTATTTTTTTATGTTATCAATAAACTTTTATGTTATAAATAAATTTTTGTTGATCTAATAGAAAAATAAAATGCGTTAAGCTGTCAAATGACATGAAAAAAACCCTTTCTCATAAGTTTTATTTAATAAACATACTAACCCTATTCATATATTTGGTTACCTTTTTATATAAAGAGGGAGAGATGAATAAGTCAGACATAAACAAAGTAAATGAATTTCCATCAATATTGAATCTATGATGATTTATTTTTTTTCTTCAATTTATAATAAACGCACTACCTCTTTCATATAAAGAAAAACTGCTATTAAAATCATCAAATCTGAGAAAGTAAATTATGTTATAACTCCTTTAAGTGAATTTATAATACAGATATCTGTAAAAATTAATTCTAACATAAATTTTAAAGTCTTAAAGTAAATGTACGATTACAAAACAAATTATGAATAAATTCTGGTCAAAGTGCTCCAGAGGTATATTACATTGGTAAGAGTGATACACTGATCCTTATCATTACCAAGGTTTTTTTTAGGAAAGATGTTATATTGTGTTCTTACTAAACTTAAAACTCATTAAAATGTATAAATGATTAACCTGAAATTTAATTTTTCTTTGATTACTATTTATGAAAAGCATTTTAGGTTACAATTATTTTTTAAAAAAAGTATTATTGCATTTTGATTTGAAGCTAATTGGACGA
The DNA here is from genome assembly GCA_019974015.1 of Nephila pilipes. NCBI lineage: Eukaryota > Metazoa > Arthropoda > Arachnida > Araneae > Nephilidae > Nephila > Nephila pilipes. The sequence goes on along the minus strand of BMAW01090222.1, from coordinate 120,227 downwards.
TATTTTGTTATACAACTATTATTCAAATCGTGTTTAAATTGCTTACCGTATATATATTACCCAATTAAAGGTGAAAAATACTGTCATTATGAGTCAATTATATTGTAGCTTTTACATTTCCATAGATTTTATTTTGCATTCGATGCACTACTAAACTGAATAAACATACAAAACCTGAATATTGCGCAGAATAATGTTCATATCATTTAATTGAATAAGAAAAGAGCCTCATAGGCTTAAAATTTTAAAAATAGGTAAGGAATCCCAAAAATACTGGCACTCACTGATAAAGTCGAATCCACTTTTATAAATTTTTTCTATAAAAGATGTGATTTTTTTCAAATTACATTGCAACCAAAGCCTATCTAACTTCAATTTAAAATGTTAATATATAGAAGAGCTTGCTCTAAAAATTAAGATTGCCAGAGAAGGAACATATTATTGATGATTATTGAATAAAATAATCTGAAAACTGTTTATAAATTTAAAAAGAAAATTGAGATACTAGTAGATGTTATTTCATTTTAGACTTTAATTCAAGTAATACGATACTTTGAAAGAGCAAGTGTAGAGTTTCAGAATCTCTAATATAAATATCACTTATTTGAAATATTAAATAGTTGTTTTTATTTTAAATACAAGGACATATTTCAAAATTTACATAATTAGAATAAGTACTTAAGAAATCAAAAATGTATATTTAACATGAAATAATTTACTACTGTTATTTTGAGAAAATGAAAATTAGGAGAAATTTCCTGAATGTCAAATAAATAGAAATAACACTTTAATGTCCTCAATAACTTTAAAGAAAACAAATATATATTCTCTATACCCTTGACCTTCCTAGATTTATCTGCATAATGGGTTGTCTGAGTTATTTTTATGCATAAGTAGAATATTTTCGCTTGCGAATTTGAACTTCAGTGATAACTGAAGTGTACAAAAAAAGGAATTATCAAGAATTTATACTAGCTTAAAAAAATAGATTTTAGACTAAATCCAAAATAATCACGTAATACATCTTTAGTGAAAAGGATTAAAAACAGATATTATATTGAAAGTGACTTATATTTATGAAAAGAAAAAAAAATGTGACAATGTTAAGCTCGCAATTTTTTTTAGTTTGAATATAAATGTATTTGAGTTTACTCGTGACAAGATGTAATATTAAAAAATGTCCAAAATAAATTTCAGAAAAATCTCTAATATTTCTAAAAGTTCAACAGTTTCGAATGTTTCCTATTATTTATGCATTTTTTTTTAAATGATGAAAAAATTAAACCTTAAACTAATTATATTATCTCTCGTTCTCGACCATTTTTTTTTTCTTTTACCATAAATTTCCAATAACACACTCCCCTTTCTGCGATTGAAAAGCGTTTTAATTTATAATGTGGCTTTTAATCAGAGTTAAAGACACAAATTATTTATTTTCGACAACTATATAAGAAACAAATCAATAACATGAAGGAGCTGGTTAAAGTGCACAAAAACATTATGAGTTTCGTTTCAGATTTTTTAACGTATCTGAACGTTAGATAATGGTGATAATTGGTTATCTGAACGTTTCAGATAACCATTTGACTATTGGAGTTGAATTTCATCAGTTTGAAACATTGCAAAATTACTCTAGAACTAGCGTCGCAAGTATGGAAAGCAAGTGCTTCTGGAAAATTATTTATAGCTTCGTAAAATTTTGCGTGCATGTTTGCTTAGATTATTTAGTTATGAGTACATACATATTCTTTGGTAACACTCATAGCTTGCTATTCCAGGATTTGAAAAAAAAATCTATAAATTTGTCAAAATCCAATACAATCGAACCCATTATAGTGGTCGCAGAGGACCCGATAAAAAGTTCACTATAACTGAAGTTTCATAATATTCAATTTTGTTGAAACATTGTTCAAGCTGCGATTTTTCCTTATGTTGGAAACCGTAAGTTTTTATAAAGAAATTTCCTTCCATATCGCCCATTGATTTACTCCATCTTTAATATATTTGATGATTTTTTTTTCTCAATTTGAATATTTTCTTCTTTAGAGTATTCATCCCTTTTACCAATTTTTTTTCAGGATATTGCTGATATGGAAAAATTTTTATTCAACCCGAGGCACTCATATAGATATGAAAACAATGGCTGCAGATAGGAGGAATGGAATCATCAGACGACGCTTCTGAGGACCCTTCCATTATTGATATAATTTTTCGAAGGATAGCTTGAAAAGTGGGTTCTGTGTAGTGGACCAGTGGATTCCTTAAGACGGTAGGATAGCAGAGAATGGGATGGAAAAATACTGTTTGTTGGTAGTGAGCCAGGGGGTGATTAATAGAAATATAAAGGAGGATAGAAGAATTGGGTTTGAAAGGGAAGTTTAGGAATGCTGTATTTCAAAATCCTAATACGTATGTGTAAAATTATTTTTGAAAAAGTGTAAAACAAAAGCTGAGAAAGCGAAATTTCAGTTCACTTTAGTCGGACTTTTCGTTTCTTCAGGAATTCAATATAAGCGTTTAAAACAACGGAATTAAATAAGAGTTACGTTGTACTTAAATATCCAGTTTGCTCTCACTTTTAGTTCACTTTATCGCGGGATCACAATAGCGAGGATCTATTGAATTTCCTGCAAGCATTTCGAATCAATTTGCATTAATTGTATCAAGTTTTTGGTGTATTGTAAAAAAATCTTTTAAAATTGTTTTAAATTAGTTTTAAATAAAAGTAATTAAAAGGAAACAATCAGTTTGTAAAATATTCAAGTTTTTATTTGTTTATTTAAATTATTGTAGCAAGTTATTCCATGGATAAGGCAAAAACAACTAAAAAGGAAATTATAATCACAAAATTTGTCATTTGACAAAAATATGGACGTTGAGAAAAAAAAAATAATGTGGCAGTAGACTTTTAACAAGGAACATGGACTTGAATGCGCCATCTTGCAGGAGAGAACACGCTTTTTCCCCTTTTGTTATTAGTAGAAATATGAAAAAAGATTCTTTCTTCAGAAAAAATCGATTTCAAACTTCAAATTAATTGAAACTTCTAATCCTTGCTATTCTAGAGGAATTTATTGGACGAAAATTTAAAAAAATGAGCGATAAAGTGGTAAAAAAAATTTTTTTTTTTTGTTTTCTATGGCTTTTTTAACTGTTAAAGTTTGCTAAAAAATGAAATATAACGTAAAAAGGGGGTAACAAAAAAGTAGTATTTGATGCAGATATTACCTTAATTTAATAATTAATAGAACTAAAAAAACAAAAAGAAATGGTACAAAAGAAGAACTAAATGTTCATAATCAGTTTAATCCATTTGTGGATCAACTCACAGATGATGAATGACTGTATGGATATTTTCAGCAAGATGGAGCAACAGCACACACACCCTTGACAACATTGTCACGAGCGCGTGAGATGTTCTATGAGGAGAGGACAATCAGTAAAATCACCTGGCCTCCTCGATCAACTGATATCTCTTCCTGTAATTTTTATCTGTAGAACATATTTTAATATCAGGTGTACTCAAATAATTTTCATACACTGTATGAGCTACAGCAAATCAATGAAAACGCTATTGCTGCCATCCTGCAAGCAGAGCTGCGACACGTATTTCTCAGTTTGATAAATCGAGCACAGCACTGCATCGAAGTTAACTGTGGTCATTTCCATCATTTTCAGTGATGGGAAGTTCTTTTGTTCATTAACAAGGGTTGATTCCGCGTCAGTCTCTTATAAATATTTCCCAAGCCAATTTTATTTTGCCCCAGCTTATAATTCAAAACCACTGCTACTATTATTTGAAGTTCAAATTGATAGATTATAATTAATACATTATTAAAGTTAGGTTACTCGATATTAAAGGAATGTATCTCATTTACATTCTTTTATTATATTCAAATAAAATATTAAAAATTTATTTTCCATTTTTACAAAAACATAACGCGTAAATTACACTTTCTGTTACAATAATATAAATAAATTAAGCATTCAAATTAAGCATTTTGATTCTATATGTATGCTGTGCTTAATAATCGCAAATTTCCCAAGACATCGACTCATAAGCAATTAAAGTAAATATTTTCAAACAATTTTATTTAAGTTGTAATATTTATTTGTTTTCTGCTTTTACCAATTTTATTTAAAACGTTTGTAACTGTTATATTTGTAACTAAATTCTTAAAGATAATCTTGGCTTTAATTTATTCAAAAAAATATATGTTTGATCCATATAATAATAATATTGAAAGTGTGCCAGTGATTTAAGAAATTCTTATATTTACTCATCTTTTTTTTTATTTAGAGTTAAAAAAACAACGATCACATCAAGTATTATCCATTTGTTGCTTAACCTTGCCATTTGTTTATTACCTCGCATTGAAATGCAAGCACAACTTTTAAGAAATTATTATCTTGTGCAATATTTAGATGTTTCAAAAATATTTTAAGACATTCGAAATCGTTAGTTATTTTCTAAGTTAAACTCATAAATTTGATATGCAATGACAAATTCCTAAATTTCGAATTTTCATTTTAAATCATTGTTAGAAGCAAATCTGCTCAACAGTAAGTGCTAAAAATTTAAAAATGTAAATAAATAAGAATATTCAAAAAATAAAAGTATTTTATTGACTATACTAAAATCAATATAATTTCATAAATGTTTGCAAAAAAGCAATATAAAATAGTTAATGAATATATTTTAAAAATTATTTTGTCAAAATTTTGAATCATGTCCAACACTTATAAGCTTAGATTTGTTTCAAAATTATATCGTGTATATATATAATGCAAAAAAATATTAATTCTTTTTACTTCAAAATCCATTCCAGAAACAGTTTAAACATAGTTAAAATGGTACTCGTCATTTTTTATCATTGTTTATTGCACACATGCAAAAAAATATATCTAATAAAAAATAATTCCTTTGAAAAAAACCTCTAAAATTTTTCAAATTTCTTAGCATCTTTATCAGAAACGATAATAGGAGTCAGTGTTTGTTTGACTTGAAAACAGTTGTTTAAAGTTATGTTTTATTCCAAGGGATTCCTTTATTTGTTAAACTGTTACTTCTAGGTAAAATATATGCCTACATTCGGAGCCCTTTCTTTTTCAAAAAAAAAAAAAGAAAAAAAAAAAGAAAGAAAGAGGAATTTTTGTGATATACTTATATTTTTAGTTGCAATGACGATGAAATTATAAATTCTAAAGTCCTTTAAATGAATTTTTTTATTTTTCAAATTTTTGCCTGATTTGCTTAACATGTAGTAAAAATTGCTAAAGCTTATATAGAAAATTCTGTTTAATATATTTCAACCGTTAGTTTCAACAACATATTTAATATGCATATATCTGCTTTGTGTAACAGAAAAAATGCAGTTATCTCTTAAACTTACTGAGTTATACCGAAACCTATAAACACAACATGATTTTAATATATATATATCACATTTTTAAATAAAAATAGCTCCAAAATAAATGATTATATACTTAAAAGCTATGTTTGAGTTTCACAACATACCCAGAGATGTACAGAAATTGTGGTAAAATTTCATTCGAATGTATGATATACTTTTTTAAGAAATGAGATTTTTCATTATAAAAAAAAAATTAAAATTGCAATTTTTCAGCAAATGCAATTAAAGATTTTAATATTTTTTAGAAATTTTTATACTTGCATTAATGCATTAACTTACTACCCTAGAAACAAATGCAAAGCATTTTTTAAATCGTAAATATGTGGGCTATAATAAATAGTAATAAAGAAATTATTGAAAATTTTCACGAAAACGGTGATTTTGGGTATGAACATATCTTAAAGCGTTTTAAATGAGAAAACACAATCAACATCTATTCTTTTCCATTTTGAAATGCTTTCTAAAGAAAAACTGTTCCGTGAGAAAAATTATTTTTAAAAGATTAAAAAGAAGATTATATTCTAAATTCCAATCCTACCTTGTACAACAGTATGAGTATAAATTGTTTTACAAAAATAATTATCTTTCTGCTCAACAATAAGAGAAGAAAATAATTCAGATTTGAAATTAAAAATATAAATTACTTGATTAAAGAGTAAAAAACATAAGATTTGATTCCATGATACAAAAAAAACCCAATAATAATTATCTCTTTGAGATAGATCATTTTTCATTTAAAGAATATTTTACTAAAATAGAGGTACTTAGTGGTAAGAAGTAACAATAACAGAATTTCAAAATTTAATGATTGCATCATTCGATTGTATTTTATTCTAAATGAGACAGCCAATTTTTAAATGCTTGTGTTATTCAATGTCTAATTTCTTATAAATTTGAATTTTTACATCATTAATTTTGAATTTTTTGCAACTTAAGACTTCTTAACGCTATGAGAATAATGGATATTCACTGTATTGTTGTAAATTCAATACAAAAAATCATCCTGATATTTCTTCCAACAGATAACATCTGAAAATATATGCAAGAAAACTCCTTTACACAAAATTAATATGAAATAACTTGATATATAATTTGCATAAAAAAAACTTGAGAGGAACTTTTATGCATATATTTTACGATGTTGCATGTTATTATAAAAATAATTTTTTGTTAAAATATTTATTCTATCACTTTATATCGAATTTATAAGAAGTTAATTAATATAAATTAATTTTTATGTATCTCTACATTTATTAATCATCCCATTATAATGAAGTTAATATTAATGAGTTAAAAATAAAAATATATCTTAAATGCTTTTAATTGTGTGTATTAGAAGATTTCTTGGCTATTTTTTTATCATTTATTTCAATTTGTACTTACACATTCATCTAATATATAAAAACTTCACTTTAAATGGGAGTATAATTTTGACGTAAAGTTCAGTAAAAATTATTGAGGGCTTAAAAAAACTCTTAAAATATGAAACAACTATGTAAAGGCTTAAGGAAAAAATTATTTATTAATGCAGTAGTTTAGGGTTATATAAATAATTGAGAATATCTTTTTACGGTTCCAAATGCTAAATGATAAAATTATGCGTTATTGTTTAAACAAAGAATAATATTATTTTGTTAAAATTATTTCATTAATTAATTTCTCTTTAATGGAATTTCATTATCCATCCAAGAAAACATATAGAATGGTATGTATAAATATCGGAAAATATTACAGTTATAACGAATGCTATAATCCCATGAATTTTCAGAAGGATTTGTCTTAAAATTGAATTTATATTCTGTAAAACTGTGCTGAAAGGAACTTACCTGAAGGGAATACACATTTTCTTTCTTCGTTTCATATCTGTTCATCAAAATATCATATTTCGAATTTCTATCAAAATTAATTCTGTTAGACATAATTAAATTACAAAAATAACAGCAATAAATAATATTTCACAATAAAGCAGACATCTTTACATTTTTTTCAGTTAAGTCCAAAAATGTAAAAGTACGTGATTATACAAGTATTAAAACAGTTAAGAAAGACTAGATGCATAATGTTATAAGTTCCTTTCTATATCACAGACGTAACAGGAATGCCGATTCACTCGGCTTGACGAAGTCGATCAAGACAATAGCCCTTTGATCACGAAAGTTACTGAAGTTCTCACTTTGAATTCAGACCCCGGATACTCAGACCAGATGTTTTTACAATGATTTAAAACCAGGCAATTGCACAGAATAAGAAACTTAAGAAGTAAGTGAAATAATCGACCACTGTTATTGTTTCTAAACATTTCTATTGTGAAAGTATCCAAGCAGTCATAAAATTTATACAATTATATATACATGTATACTAGTTTAATGTTTCTCGAAATTACACGTCACATAGTAGGATTTCGTGTGAAAAGTCATCCAGGAACTATACAGAGCGTCAAAGAATTGTTAAGAGGGGGTATGTAAAATGAAAAATAGACAAGAAACTATTATTATTTTTAGTTTTTTTTTATTCACAATGAACCCGTTCGACATCAATGTACTTGTTACAGAGATTTAATAATGATTCGAATGCCTGTTCCAGTTCACTTTGTTGAATTGTCTCCAAGGCACATATCGAAGCTATTTGTATGTTCGAAATATCCTCAAAATAGCATTCTTTTAACTTCATTTTAAGTTTTTGGAATAAAAAGAAATCATGGAGTGTTAAATCGGATAAATATGATTTATAATTCAACATACAGACGTTATTTTTTACCAAAATTCTACGAACAATACACTAATTATGACACGTTTATTTTATCATGAAACATACTCCAACTGTTATTATCCCTATAGTCTGGACGAATGTGACAAATTCTAACTACCAATCGCTTCAAAACATTTAACTAACACTAACCAGTAATTGTTCGTCCAATTGGAATAAATTCTTTTGAGATAATATACTCTTACTATTAAAGAATACAATGAGTAAGGTTTTTAATTTTTGAGGGAACTTTTCTTGTTTTTGGGGTGATTGTGGTAAGTTTTTGGACTCTTTCCTGTACTTTGCCACTTTTTATAGGATCGTAATGAAAATCCATGTTTCATTTCCTGTAACTATTGATTTCAAGAAGTTTATATTATTTTCAAAGGCTGAAATAATGCTTCTGCAATGTGCACTCTAATTGATTTTTATTCATTTCTTAAAAAGTGAGGAACAAATTTAACGCAGCCATTTGTTTTGCCTAAATATTCATGCAGCATGGTTCGAATTGTCTACTTGTTGATGTTCAAAGATTCTTCCGTCATTCGCACAGCGACTGTTTGCCATGAAATCATGCACTTTTTCAATAAACTCGAGTGTCCTAGGTGAACTTGGACTTCCGGTACACTTGTTATCTTCTAGCTTATCTCTTCCTTCCAAAAAACATTTGTGCCAGTAGAAAATATTTGATCTACTTAAACACAAATCACTGTAAATTTGTTTCTTCAATTTGTATATTTCTGAGAAACTTTTATCGAGTTTTACGTAAAATTGTTCTTTGTAACATTTAAAAGTTCAAAATGAAAATCTCGAATCGTTTAAGCTAGTTGAACTAATGTGCAGAACTTGAACATTGTGTCATCAGACGATCGTGGTTTAACACGCATGCGTAATAACAAAAGTGATGCATCTGTAGGTTGAGATGTAGTGCCAGTCTTAAAAATTCTCCGACTCACTGGATATTCGCTTTTATCTCTTTTTCAACAAATAGGTTGACAAAATGATACTGAAGCGCCTGAGCCAAAGGCTCTTAATCTCCAATTAAGATTAAAAACTGTGAGTTTGACTTTGGCTTTTTTTAAAATTTATTTATTTATTTTCAAAAAATGGGGTGATGAATGATGTCAATAGACCAACTGAGAACTGAATCATGTGTTGAATGTGCTTTTTATTTAAAAAAAAAAAAGAAAAAAGAAAAAGAAATGAAGGATAAAAGAATACTATATCGATTTGCAAACATTCATTCAAAATAAGAAATAAATTTAATTTTTAAATATAATTAATTCGGCCCATGTATTAATTAAAATTGGTTCACTAAATAATTATATGCACTAATTAAAAAAAATCTCTATAATTTATTAATCAATTATTTAAGATGCAATACTTTTAATTTTTACTTAGCGTATTATTACAAATAAATTGGAATGCTAAAAGAAACCAGCAAGTTTAAACAGTGGAAATGTTTAAAACAATTAAAAGGTTGTCAAGATAAAGAGAAATACTCGTTCCATTTTTTTTTTTTTACTTTCATGAAATTAAATTAGATTACTCATTGTTAATTTATTTTAGCGCTCACAAATTTTATTTTCTTCTATTACAATATCATAACGTAATTAATTAAAACTGCCTTTCAACTTTTTTGTTATGGTACATGTTGTAGGAATCCGATGAAATAGCTAACACTCATTAACTATAGTGCTGTTGAGGCGGCCACCAAGTAAAGCCGATTCCTCGACGGAGCTCCGTAACCGTGACGAATGGAAAAGAGTGGAGATGGAATGGAAGAGTTCAGCAATCAGCGGAAGTTTTGGCAGTCTTAATTTATGATTCAGTAAATGTTTTGAAAGTTTAATTCTTTAAGAATATTGTATGTCAATGCATGAAATAAAACCTTGTTTCCAGAACATCATACGTACTGTGAGAAATATTTTTCTCTTTTAATTGAATTCTAGTTAAAAACTGACCATTAGTCGGATGAACTCAGTTTTATTCGTGTTAATTATCTAAAGTTTTCTTTTCATATTAAAAAGTTTCATTTCTTAAATATAAATCAACTATCATATAATAGTAATTATTACTTTTATTTAATTTGCTTTGTTACCGTTTAATAGAATTTTAAAAGAATCAGAAACAATAATTGAAAATTCCGCTTAAGATTTCTTTTTAATTTTTATCTTTTTTTAGTGTTGTCGAAAAATAAGTTATTTTTTTACTCATAAGTTTTCAAAGTTGGAATCCAACTCCTGAAGAGTCTTCGGGTTGAGATTAGTTAATTCACAATTTCAAACAGGCCTGCAAGTTTATATGAACCTATTTTTCTTAAACTTTCCACCTACATTAAAATTCAATGCATAATTTCTTTCATATAAATTTTAAAAAAGGATTCACATGATGAGTTTAAACAATATTTCTTAATTGCGGCCTTTACAAAAATCATGCACTTAACACCAATTTAGTGCCCTTAAATATAAAGTGTAATCATGGTAGATAGCCGTAAGTAATAGGAGTCAGAAAAATAAATAGATCCTTTGACATATGCAGGATGTTTCGAAACTCGTGGGTAAACATTTAAGGAGTGATAAAAAAAAACATCTAAACAAGCAATTTTCAACCTACAAAACACATAGGCAAAGACTATGACGACGTACTGTAATCAGGAAAAGACCATGCCTCCTGAAATCTACAGTAGAAATGATGATGTGAAGGAAAACTCACTCTTTATGCTTTCCATTACAGCGCCGTCTAGAGGTTCAGAGCTTGCTCTCTGCCTATGTATTGTAGGTTGAAAATTTTCTTATTTAGACGTTTTCCATCATCCCTTTGCAGCGTAACCAAGTGATCATAGTCGCGGACTCGTCAGTCGTGGGTTCAATCCTTGATGTCGCAAAAGACCTGCCGTGTAACCGGGGCTGATGACCGGCTAAATCTGTGGAAACAAAGTTAGATGGCTTGATGTGGAAGTTAGGAGAGGGAGTGCCAGCTCAGATAACCTTGTCCCTTGACCGAGGTTCAAAATTACGAGGTCTGTCACCAAAAACCTTCGCGTTGCTTCTGGTGCGACGTTAATTAAACCAAACCATAACCCCTTAAATTTTTTCCCATGAATTTCGAAACACCCTACGTAAGATTTTATATTTTATTAAATTTTGCGCTTTCATATTCATGGATAAATAGAAATAATTAACACATCAATCAATAACTCCCGAGACTAACCCAGAGATGGCGCTCGTAGTAAACCAGTAACCAAGTCTTTCTAGAGTACTAACCTTTGCTTGAAACGTGTCAAAATTTTAAGTCGATCGGACCAGAAAAAGCTGAGTTATCGAGGTTGGAGTAAAGTCGTTTTGTAGTTTGTTTAAAAAATGGAAAAAACCGAGTTTCGTGTTCTGATGAAACATTGTTTTTTAATGGGTAAAAACACCGTGCAAGCGAAACAATGGATTGAAAAATGTTACCCGGACTCTTGTCCATCAAAAGCAACGATTTGTCGGTGGTTTGCCGAGTTTAAACGTGGTCGTACCGACACAAATGACGCGGAACGCTCGGGTAGACCTGTGGAAGCCGTTACACCGGAAAATGTGAGTGAAGTGACAAAAATTATAATGAAAGATCGTAAAGTGAAGCTACGTGAGATTGCTGAGATGACACAGATATCATATGGAAGTGTATTTACTATCCTTCATGAAAAATTGAGCATGAAAAAAGGTTTTTTCCAAGTGGGTGCCGCGATTGCTTTCGATGGAACAAAAACAGCAACGAGTCGATGATTCAGAAAGCTGTTTATCGCTATTTACTCGCAACAAAAAAGATTTCTTGCGAAAAAAAAAAGAATTGGAAAAGCGTTGGAACGATTGTATCACCCTAAAAGGTGATTAACAAAAGGTGTTATGTTGATGAATAAAAAAAAAATTTGCCAAAAAAATGTTGTTTTCAATGTTAGTCTCGGGAGTTATTGATTGATGTGTTATGCTTTAATATAGTTTTTCCCTCTATTTTAGGGACCGCTAGTCATTTTCCCTCTTTTACTTTCAAATTTCTTTAATTTCTTTCAATATAAAATCTAATCATTTTTATTTTAATTCATATCAGTTACATTCACACAACTTGTTGCCTTCGTGCTGATGTTTGAATAAATAAATTAATTTTTTCAATGGATTTTTTTTTTAAATACAAGTTTTGTATGAATAATAGAATTAAGAAAAAGGAGTAGCAAGTAACTTATTCAACTTCCCAGAAATATTATGTTATATTTTAAAACCTTTATTTTAATATAATTAATACATTAAATAACGCCTATTTTTTTTATTTAATTACTAGAATATCACTTCTTTTCTTGAAAGTGAATTCCACAACTATTACGAAAGAAAATTGCTATCGAATTTCATTTCTAGCATTTTTTATAATGTTTAAATCTCTTCTTTTCATATATAAAACCTTTTCGCACAAATTTCAGTTCTTCAGAAAGTAAGAGTAAGCTTTTGTATTTAAACACATTTAATGATTAACTACAAATTATACAAATATATGTGCGCAGTCGATATTTCAATTTTATAACTAAAGAAAAACTGCTTTAACGTGTAAGCTCCTTTAAAAACTCAATTAGCTCCAAGATACATGTATTTAATATTAAGTTAGCTTTATAAATTCTAAATACAAGTGCTTGATTTTTTTTTTTATTTAAAAACAATTTTAAAAACATTTTCACATTATAACTGTATCACTAAATTAAAAATTTGAAATAAAGTCTTAAACGAAGAAAAATCATTCAATTTTTTTAATATTCAGAGCATTAATATTTAATCATAAAGCCGTAATTTATATGCTTATGATATTACAGTTCTATAATAAAAATGTGAAAGATATTCCAGAAATATCAACATTGATGATTTTACATTTATTTTAAAATCACCATAAATGTTATTAAAAAACATTTCAAAGTCTATAATCTGATATTGAAGAAAAAAATCTTACCTCTGTACTTCTTACTCTTAATAAAAATTCTTGAATATTGAGAACATCGGTCAATGAGTGACTTTTTCTGATCCATATTTGAAAATGTATGAAATAATGCATATGTTCTCATTATGAAAAATATCTAATAATTTCTTTCACAAATATGTGTCAAAAATCAAATCTAAATTTGCAAAAGTAGAATAAATTTAAAATATCACAAATTTTAAAAAAAAATAATTAGACGAAAATAAAATTCATTTCATTAAACAATTGCTTACTAATCTCAGTTTATCATATAAGAAAAAGAACTTTCAATTTTATTCAGTTGCCAATACACTACAGATAAATTCTCTGATAAAAAAATAAATTTTATTTACATCAATTTCTTATCGTTTGGCGTTTTAATTGAACTCGTTTAAGCTGAACAGCAATAAGAGCGATAAAATATATATTAATATTTTTTGTTGTTGGAAAAAAAGATATATTAAGTCATTTTATGAGTTTTTTTCCTCTTCATAAGATTTATTTTAAGCAATTAATTGCATCTTATTTCATAGTATGTAATATTGAGGAGGAATATTATTTTAAAATACTGGCAATCTTATGCCAAAAGTTTTTTTTCTTTCTTACTTTTAAAAATATTTTCTTCCTGCACCAAAGTATCTATTATTAGTAATTAGAACAATTTTTAATTATTTTCTAAAGATTTTGTAATAGTGATGGAAAGAGAAAGAAAGAATATATATAATACTAATTTTGAAAACAATAAGTGGCAACGCCATTTTAGCATGTTATTTCAACTTTAAAAAGAAAACTGTTACGGATAATAGACTTTGTTGTATTTCATATCCTATAAAATCATTAAATTAAAAAAAGAAAAACGTTTAATCAAATTAGAAATTTTTAAAAAATTTAATTTCGAATTGAATAAATATACAGTAAACTACATGAGATTACTTTAATTATTTTTCAGTATAATGATTGTTTTATTTAATGCGAATCAATGATTTTTTATAAATTCCAAGCAAACTCCTGAGATGAAAATTAAATATTCAGTCCAATTTTTAATAGATAAGACAATTGACATTGACATAACTTAATTTTTATACCAGGATTACTACATATAATTTGAGCTAATGCATTCCTTGGAGATATAGATAACAGCTTATATACGAAGAGCTCTATATATGTTTTCATAATATAAATATTTTTTATATATTTTTATTTGAAAATAATACATATTCTGGAATACAATACATATTCTTCTTTACTTGAAAATAATACATATTCTTCTTTATTTGAAACTAATACATGTATATTCTTAATGTATCTTTAAATATCTTGTTCATTTTTAATGACTTTACATAGGCCACATGAATTCAGTCGTTTGTATATCACAGATTTCTAGATTAAATAATTGATTACTAAGCAAATTCTCCTGAATTATGACTGAAAGTAGGACTATATGTACTCTAAATAATTATAATTCACATTTTGAAACTTTTGAAAAATATGTAATAAATGTATAGTAAATTATTCCAATACTCTTTTTATTTATGATTTTTTAAGTTTCTCAAAAATTTGCGTCGTTTCAAGAAAGACATCGATAAAGTTCAATTGAATAAAATGAAATTCAATAAAATTAATGAACAAGAGATTTCAAAATGTCTATTTTTTCATGGAAGTCTTCGTACAGTATGGTTATTTAATTCTTTTCTCGATTGCGCTAAAATTAAATTACATAATTTAATGACTTTTAAAATTAACAATTAAATTTTCAGTAAAAAAAATTCGCGTCTTTGATAATTGAATTGAAAATAAATTGAAAGACACAGTTTTTTTCCAAATGCTATTGTAGATGAAAAGTCATTCTATTGATTCAATCAGAATTTCGTATAAATTTTAAAAAAATAATTCTATTTTAGCCCGTTAAAGTTACATTTAAATTTGTTATATCCACATTTTCTCATCCATTTTTTATGTTTTTATGCTAGATTAAATTCATGATGAAAAAACAAAACAAAAAAAAAAATAAAAAAGATAGATAATATTAATTTTTTGCACTTTAGCAGTTTTAATAACTATAACTAACAGATCTTCTTCATTTCTAAGCATTAAGTGAAACATTCTCCCAACGCAAATATAAAATACAGCTGAATATACTTTAACACAAAGTGCTGATAACAGTAAATAAGCTTCTAAAATTTATACATTTTTCCAGCCAATATAAAACTCTTTGAATACAAATAAAATCCTCATAATATTTTCACAAACTACATAATTAAACAGTTAAAAAGCAGATGATAATATCTATCCACTTATCTCTCTCTATGTATCTCTCTCCCCCTGAGTGTGTCTGTGTATGTGTGCTACCATTAAACACATTATTCTATCACTCAAAAATAACCTCATCTCCATAATTAAAAAAATAGAATAATAATTTTGAGATTTTTTTAACATAATAATATTATAAAAATGACTTTATTTAAAAAAAAAAATATCAATACTAGTATAAAGAGATTTCAGAGCCAAGAAGAAGAATGTCACACAAACTTCCTTTCTTCCGTGTTCATTTCAAAGTCGTTCCCTTGATTATGAAGTCTGGAACATTACAAAGACCCTTTCTTGTAAAGAAAAATACTACCCCCTTGTTTCTTTTTAAGCGTTCCATATCCGATGGAATGCTGACGGCTTGAAGTTTCTGTTTCGAAATTCCATTAATGCCGCTGAGAGAGAAAAAGGCATCTTTTTTCCCCCACGAATACGGTTCTTTCAGTTTCGTTTTTATTACGTAATTATGAGCTCTCCTCTTCTTCAAGATTATTAAACTGTGGATATTTTAATTATAACTGTGATATACTGATGACCTTCAATCTTTTGGTGCTGGGAACTAATTCCTGGAAGACAACTTTTCCGTAGACTGAAACAGGGATTATTTTAGTGTATTATTTCAATGTGAAAGTTACATTGAAAACTTATTTCTGTTGCATTAAAACAATGATTGTATTTTCGCTACCTTTACATTGAATTGTAAAGGTAATGATTATTTATATGTTATGATATTCAATTAAAAAAATGTGTCTTATTGTAATTATTTTCTTTTCTTCTGTTATCTATTTTCTAACCGGCTACGAACCAGAACTGATTCTCGAACATAAATTATTGAGGGATCTCTGATCAATAAGATAGGCTATCAGACATGTTCTTAAAACATTAATCAAGCTTTTATAACTTACTTTATTGAAAAATGTCTAATTTGTATATTAATTTACATTTTAAGTAATTAAACTTTAATTCAGTAAAGGAATTTACATATGAAGTAGTAGAGACGAACGTGAAAAATTCGTACGGTAATTCACATATAATGATAGCTTTATCTTATTTGTTATGCTAGAAGAAATTAATATCATATAATTTTTTTGAGGAAAGACGATCTTAAAGCAACTTGAAATAAAAATAAGCTTATCAAATAAGTTTAACAATAAACTAACAATTATAAAAATATAGACTTCCTTCTTCCGTTTTCATTTCAAGGTCATTCCCGATGGAATTGAGTTAATCTTAAATTATTGTAAATCTTTCTTTATTAAAAAAAAAATAATACGATTGATTCTACATTTAACTTATGCCTGTGCTTTACCAATATAATTTGGATTGCATGACTAAATTTTGAACTTATTCATACTTTGAAACGTAAATGCATTCCATTATCTTGTGATGAATTATAAGCAATTTACTAACAATTCGGAATTTAATTTGAAGTTTTGTATGATTTTTCCCTTTATTGTATGTGTATGCGTGTGCGAATTATTTTGGGGTTTTAATTTTTCGCTCATACCTATTACATCAGCATATTGATTGCAATAGAAAATTACTCACAAATTGAGTGGAAAGATTTCTCGCTCACAAATTGAGTGAGAAATCTTTCCATTACTGGCACTATGCGTAATGTTTCCTTTTCTAGTCGTCTCGTATAAAAAATAACACCTACTCCTTCTAAGCTGAGTCGCCAACATTACACAGAAGCTTAGTCATAGGTTAGTGCTTTTGTTCAAGACTCATTTCTGGCTTAATGACAAAGAAGAAACACTAATTTCTCTCATGTGAAGCTCAATTTATTCAGGTGTAAAAGCAAAAAGTTGTTCTTAATTGCCAATTTTGCATTCCAAACAATAGGGAAATAATACATTGCTCGTAAAATAAATGCGAACAGTAGTTATGCCCGTATACTATTCAATATGTCAACATCTTCATTTTTAAACAAGTAAAATTAATGTGACGGAACTCACATTACTCATTCAAGATAATTAATCAAGAGGGCTGTATCAAGATTTTATATTTTTCATTTTTAACTCAGTATCATAAAATATACTTATTGTACAGTTTGATATTTGAGTATGTGATTGTATTTCTCAATAATATATCCAAGGAAAAAGTCAAAGAAATATATATTCACATCTAATAGGCTTCATTATAAGCTAATAACTGGTTGTGCCTTTGATTCCTATAAATTGAGAGGATTTAGATACTTAATCTTTTTGTTTCTGCGTAGCGTAACTAACTTCTACAGTTTATTTCGCAGAATTCAAATATTCATTGAATATGATGCAATTCCATTTCGAAAAATTCGAGGTAATGGCGAATGCCTCTGAGCATTCTATAACAGTTCAAACAAGAAAATTCGAATCAATTATTTGTTTGTTTTGTTATTTTATTCTAGTATCTTAAGATTTCACGATTTTATTCTCGTATTTCCTATATTCAAATACTTCAAAAGCTGCGTAATTCTCAAATGTGCTAACAAAGAAAACTTGCTAATCCAAATATCTGGAAACAACGTAAATAAGTCTCTAAAAGTAAATAAATTTGAGAAAAAAAAAGTTTTTAATCATTGTTTCTATTTAAGGGTAGCAAAATGTTCTATAAAATTATCCCAATATTTTAATTATTCTTATTATCACCAAATTAGGTATTTTGAAAAATTTATTCTAAAATTTTAAAGAGAAACGAAATTAATGAATATTTGTTTACTTTTCTTCCATTTTCATGAAGCACAACATAATATTGCGAACAACCAATGTTTTCTATTGATAACGATGTCACTTAAGCAAACTAGAGGTTTTATTGCGTTTTAATTGTGCATTAGTAGACGTCCGGGACATGCATTTCAAATAAACAGGTTTTGAGATATCAGGCCTCTTTCTTTGTTCTTTATTGTCGATACAAATTTTATATTATCCCCACTAGCAATTTATTTTGTTCGGTGAGTATTGACTGAGATGTGCATACTTTTTTAACAATTTCCCATGTGTTAGAAAGCCACTTGAAGAAGTAGGTTTCAAAGTGTCTTTATATCATTAACTTAAAAAAAATCGCCTATTTCGGAATAGTGTTAAATCCGTTAATTTAAAACAGTATTCAAACACAGGATAATTTGCTACTAGTGCTACAAACTTTCAAAAAAAAGATAACAAGCATTAAGACATTTCGGGATCATAGGGACAGAAATTAACTTTCTTCACGCGTTAGAGGGGAGCTCGACTGCACAACGATTCTGTTTGAAACCAGCATTTAGGATCTGGATGAATATTCAAACGTTATATTGGTAGATAAATAATTTGAGTAAGGAATTGAACATCCTAACGGGTATGTCACTTTGTGCTTGTATTAGGGACGTTTCCCGAACAGGCGTACTCCTCATATGATCTTTGAAACTCTGAACAAAAAGTTATATGAGAATGTATTTTTTTCTAGAGAACTACCATGAATTGAGAGCGATCGACGAGGATGCCGAAAATGAGGAGGATGCCCTATGTCTTACAGAAAGCAGTCCGAATACAAGTACTCCAACGAAAGTCAAATGATTGGGTATTTCTCAGCCCACAGTATGGAGTGTACCGCCAGCACAAAACAAATAAGTCCGTACCATTTTCAGAGGAAAGCCTGAGGAACTTCAACACCGGTGAGATTTTGTTACTTAGTTTAGGAGTGTGACTGACCCCGCATTTTCTGCATTTATTTTGTTCAAGCTGTCTTCAGTCTTTGAGAAAATGAATCTAAAAAAAAAGGTGTGAAATGCTTTCAGAAAATTGCAAAGCTCAAGAAAAAGGAATTTAATCCGATACATACAGGAAACAATAGGCAAGCTTTTAATTCTTTTCGCAATAATTTTATTTCAAAGATTGCACATATTGAACTCGAAACGTATTTTTAAAAACTTTAATTTCTAATTTTTACTCTGCATACACTATTTCATTCAATTTTCTAACAAATCATTTTTCACAATGTAATCTTTCTGTAATTTAATATTTAAAAATTGCAATAAGAAAACCAAATATAATTTTCTTGTTCGTCATTTAATCTATTTGATGAACATTTTCTGTAACTCTGTGATACTTCATCCTGCGACAAAAAATCAGTACACTATTTATATTTTTAATTAACAGTACTTTAATTTTTAGTCTACGTTCATTTAATAAAGTTATTTATGAAACTATGATAAGAACGGTAGTGAACTGTGTTATTTCTAAATTTATATATAATGGTGCACTTAGATGCAGATTAGTGTTATTAAAACTCATGATATTGTAATTTGAAGGATAATTTAAATATTGGCAATCACTATTGTGGCTAATGCACTTTTATTTGCAACTTGAGGAATTTTATATTTCAAACAAATAACTTTATTTCATCATGAATTTTCATTCCACTTTAGTTCAGTTATTTTGATTGTATTTACCTTAAGTCGAGACTTATTTTTGTTATTTATTTCCAGCTGAAAGTTTGTCAGTTAATTAGTTAAATGAAAAAATATATGTACTATTTGGTTTTCAAGGGTCTCTTTTTCTAAGTGGGCCTGACTTCTCGAAATCCGGATTACTTAAGTAGATGAAATTTAAGTTGATATTAAAAGGTCGATAGTCTAAATATGCATTTAGTGAATTTGTTTTGTATATGCTTGATAAATTAGGTAAATTTCTGTATATTTAGTATACCGTTATATGTGGGACTTTTGATCATTTTAAGAAATAGGATGCATATGATTATTCTCGAAAGGAAATTTATTTAAGTAATGGTGTATTTTAAAATTCATTCATTCTTAATGTGATTCATTTTGGGTTATATTTGAATATAAACACTACTTGAACCATTTTTATGATTTGAATTTTTTCATTTGCAGAAAATTGGAAACAATTTTTATTAGCATTCTATTCTCGCTAGTTACTTATCATTAAAAGCATATTTCAGTCTATATTCTTGTAATATAGCTCTGTATGATATCAAATGTTTTGTGAAACAATCACAAATAATTCGCATAATTTTTAAGAATATCAAAAGTAAAACGCTGGGTTGGAAAGATAATGTTTCCATGGTAAGTACAGATGTCAACATGCACGGAATGACTGATTTTTGAAAACATGAATGATTTTTTTTTTTTTTTTCATTTTTTGAAATATATATGCTCAGAAGATAATGTTTAGAAACATAGATCATGTATATGAATATTATATATCTATGAAACTCAACTGCTAAGAATTATTTCAGTATTACTAAAACTACTCAGATTCAAAAAATTTTTAATAAATAACTCAAACAATCTATGCTTATTATCTTTTACAATAAAATATGCAGCAGGATTCAAAATATTTTCCTTCAAGCTATTAGGCGGTAATACAAGAAAGCAAGAAGTTAATATAGTCTACAGCTTTGGTTTATTTTATTATCTACATATAAGATCCATTAGAGAAATTTTACATTAGTGATATCCTATGTAACTCGCAATTTGTGCAAAATGCAATACATACAAAATCTCCTCAATTTGAAAAATATCAAGCACGTATTAGTAAATATAGAAATCCATATTGCAATAGCATATTAAACATAAAAAAAATTTAATTTAGTCAAGATTATGGTTTTTTTTAAAAGATGAATTATAATATTCCATCATGATCATTCGAATGTATAATTACTGGATATATAACACTATAATTACGAAGAATTTTTGTCTTTTAGAATCTTTGTTCTTTAAGTTTGGAAGAAGAAGGAATTTTTTTGACTAAGCAGCTCATTTTTATTTAATTTTAAAAAGTTCGTTATTATAAGAGGCTTATTCATAAAAGTACTAAATTCTTTATTTAAAAAAATTTTTTAATCATAATACTTCGTAGCGTAACTGTACAAGAAATTTTAAATTTAAAATAAATATACCTTTTAATAATTAAAATTATTGTATTTATTTAGTAATATAAAAGGAGATAACGTTGATAATATTTGGTTTTCTCAGAAGCTAAATTAATATAAATAAGTTGAACTTACGTGATATGTAAGAGAAGCCGTAATAATTAGCTAAATGTATTTATTTACATTATTTAATTTTCTGGTTAGTTTTATCAAGAAACTGAAACTTTTTTTTAAAATTTAAATTAAAACTGTGTATTCTTTACTGCAAGTGATTAAGTTTTTTTTTTTTTTTTTTTTGGCATCTAAAGATGTCAATAACTCATTTTAAATTATTATTCACTCTGAAATGCTAAACAATAAAAAAGGTGTGTATCATTTATAAGTGGAATAATTATGTACGGTATTTCATAGTTAATTAATATATGTTTTACAATTATACTGAGACTATGAAAGTAAATTATGCCTTTTTTGATAGACTTTAAAAATCCTAAAATTGCATGAATTTCTATTTTCGAATTTCATGAATTTTAAAATTTCCTAGTATATCTGAAATCTGTAAGATGAGTAAGGAAATGAGAGAGTATTTCAATACATAGAGAGAGTTTGATGTTGAATGATTGATTATTAACATCGCACTTTGAAGGAAGAAACACAAAGACAAATGGAGAAGCCCTCTCCAAACTTCCATATCATGCTTAGGGGGAGGGGGGATTTCGAGCTTCGACAGATTTAAGATGCATCCGCCCGCTACATGACTAGTCTTTAGGGGCATTAGGGCTCGAACCCTCGACTCGACGAAAACAATGCCAGCTATGAGCTCCTGACTATTACGACGCGGTTATCGCTGCTGCTTTGACAAATAGAATAGCAAGACTATATTTTTCCCTCTTAATATCAAAACATTAGTAATATACCTAATTCAGAACAATGATATAATAATCACATCAGTAAATTTATTTTCATAGATCGCTTGGAATAATAATATCTTTTATTTTATCCTTGAGAAAAGTTATACTCACATATTCTTATAACTAATTGTTTTATATTATTTAGTTATTTGCTATTTTTAAAATATTATTTGATTTGAGATGTTTCGTAAAGATCGTCTGCCTTTTTCAAAAATTAATCAAGTCACTAATATATTTGTAAAAAAATCGTTTGCAGTTAATTGATTATATTATTATTTGTTCTTCAATATCTGGAAATATGTTTTGAAACTTTATGCTGTTTCTTACTTTTTTAGAATTAATCAGTTCAGTTGTAAGCTTGGAATAGATAATTGATTTTCGGTTTAGATTTTGTTTTCAGATCACATCGGCTGAAAGTATCAGGATTATTGTAAAACCGCCACTGAATGTAAATAATGCTCAACTATTTATTAAAGTTTTTTAAAAGGTCCGCATCTATTCATATGATTTCGAATTTGAAAAAAGAGTGAACGAGATTAAATTAATTTCATCAAAAATTTTAACTCTTGGAATAATTTTAAAATTTCTTTCTTATATCTAAATTATAATTTATGACATATTTGTAATCTATGTTTAATTGATTAGTTATATGTACGTGACTTTGTAACATTTAATTTGTATATTTTAAGATTAAATAAAATTTGAGCCTTCATCTTATCTTAAATATATTTTTAAGTCGTGAAGACTAATAAAATTGTGCCGTCATTCATTCAATTTAATTTACAAAAAAAAAAAAAAAAAAAAAAAAGGTAATTGAGTACAACTGTATAACTTAAGAATAATGTAACGAAAAGTTAGTTATTAATTTTCATATATGTTAATGGGTGAATTTTATATTTACGTTTTTCATTCAGAAAGGTTAACATACGATATACAATCCTTATTTTTGACGAATATAATTCAGATTTCTTTGTTCTAAAAATTGTTTCAATAGTCAAAATTGAGAGTTCTATAAATAACTTTCAATAATTTCTCAGACGAAGTTAAATTAATGAACCCATTTCCATATTTGAAATCAGAACCTGCATTCTGAATGAAATCTTTTTTTAAAACACTTTTTTTCTCAATTACTTAAGGATTTTTTTATTATATATTTTGAGAAAAAGGTTATAAATAATTTTTACTAATAGTATTCATAATCTGTTTTCTCACACAGTATGGAAGAAACAAAAAGTGAGTTAACCACAGTGCTACTTATTGACCGCTGTACCCGAGCAGTTGGTTATAAGATCAAGATTTCGACAGGCAGTGTTTGAGTCCTGATTCCACTGAAAGATCCATCGTACAAAGGGGATGATGCACGTTAAATATGTCTAAGTTTTAAGTCCTCACTTGAAAGCTAGGGGAGAAGAGGGCCATCTCAGGTTTTGACTTCGTCACCTAGCAATCCCTCAAAATTACATGTGGTGCTATGGTTAATGAATCTTATGTAGGATTGAAATCAGTGGGCAACAACTTCTTAACATTTTAAACTCCTTACAAAACTTATTATTATAAATATCAATGGGAAATGCATTGAATTTAGAAGCAAGTAAACCTCCATTCACCCATCACAGCAGAATTACATTTCAAAGTTTAATATAAGTATCCTTTAAGGCCTATTGTTTCTTCGGGAGTTAAACACCGTTACATATCAGCTGTATTCAGTTAATTGTCCGTTAAACGACGCTTGATTTAAATGGGCGTTAAACAGTCGGATTTGCGAGCAGGGAACTGTGAATGAGAATAGGGAAAAGCCATGTTGGCAAAATGCCTGTTCATTGTAATTCCAATTCAACTAACTTTACCATTTCTCAATTGTACCTTTCTCTTGATCTACACAAACATATTACCAAGTTTTAATTTGAATATAGAACAAAACTCAGGGAGATTTCTTGACAGAAGATAATTGGTTATAGCTGCAAAAAAAAAGAAACTGCGGTTAGCCCCCCTCCCAGTGGGAAATAAACAATCCTTTCCGAAAAAAAACAAAGAAACATCCTCCGAAGTCGAACGCGGATGTCGCTGTAGTCTCTTTTCCAGCTCTGGGATGTGGCCTAAATTCTCTGCTTCATTCCTTTGTTCTTTTGCCTTCAATGACAAAGCTCGGATTACAGGGCGCGGGGACCTTTTATAGAAGCAGGCACTGAATCGGCAGTTTCAGTAGTCCGTCGCGCCGAGCTCTGTTGTAGCGGGTACCGGTTTGAACTGTTTTCTGTACGGGCGAAAAGATGAACTAACGTGGTTAGGCTTAAGTTTGATGTATGCTAAATTTTTAGGCCAGGGCCCAATGCTAAGGTCATTTTGAAGGCTCGACTCAATGATGGTGTTTTCGGTTGAAAAGAGATTTAGTTCAGAAAAATAATAGGGTAAAGGGAAGACGAGAATACAATTGGGAAGAATGTGATAGTTATTTTTTTTTCCTAAGGTCACACATTTGTACCTCCTTCTTAGAAGATGAGAAATCAAATTGCTTCAAATTTTGTATTTTTTTTTCCTGTTAAATATTAGAAGGTGCTTCGCTGATTCCGTAATTGTATTATCTATGAGATTCTCATAAATAGAACGTTCGAAAATTTAATTTTAAAATTGTAAACACACTTAGACTCTCTATCTCACAACTTCGAGATGCGACATAAAATATTACAACTCGTCGTCAAAAAGAACAATCGTTCAGTCGTTCCAAAATATCATTTTTTAATTTCAAATCCTCTTAGAAAAAGCATTGCATTGATCATAACTAGTTTTTTATAATGTTTTTATTCAAAACTGTTGTTTTTACTTTTACCAGTTGCCAGATTCTGACAACCAAAAGAAACTTCTTAAAATTAAGACCAGTATCGATACAAATCGAAACGTTACAGATTAAAAATCCAAGAATATAATCAGAGAAAAATCTAAAAATTACTTTAAAAATAATAATAATAAGACAAATATATTAATAATAAATTGAAATAGTTGTATATAGAAATATTTAGAATGTTAAATACTGACAAAACACTTCTTAGAAAAAATGTGATAATTATAAGTATGCTGTAATTGAGCCACTACACATACCTGCTACACAAAAGAGAAAAATATAAGTATTACGCTTTTCTCAAAATGTGTTTTTTTTTTCTTCTAGAATCTAGAACACTTTTCTCATAATCTATTATATACAGAGTCCCGATATTTTGCACATTGCGAGATAAGGTTATTTCGTATACAGTGAACATAAATTTTTATTAATACTCATAAACCCTTACAAATGTAAGGTATATATGTATAGCACAATATTGAGAAAAGAATAAAGAGAAATTTAAAACTATTTAAATTTGATTAAACTTAGATTTTGAAATGTTTTGAGAGAATTATGCTCAGTTTGTAGATGTTATCTTTATGAATATTCTGCAATTTTTTCTCAAAGTTATAAATGCAGTTGATTTCATGCAAGATGTACCTAAAGGTAAGTATATATTGTTTGGTTTTATTAACGTCCTACAAGAAGCAACACAGGGGTTATTGGCGATATACTTCGTAATTTTGAACCTCGGTCAAGTCACGAAGACGACACCTGAGCTTTTATCCCTCTCCTAACTTCCACACCCCACGAATGGAAGGACTTCGAGTCTCGACAGATTTAACGTGCATCAGCCCGGCTATACGGGGGGTCCTTTGGGGCAAGAAGGATTGAATCTACATTTTCACGAAAACCGCCGGCTGCGAATCCGCTACCATCACCTCTAAGCTACCGTGGCCACTGGTAAGTATATGATTTACAAATGTAAATATAACAGCTACTGATTATAAACTGCTCGTGAATAATTATTGATGTTTATAAGAGTGATTTTTTTTTTTTTTTTTTTTTTTTTTTTGCACATAAACGTAAGCATATAGATACTTCAATGTTAAAGTATGACTTCTATTGCTCTTAATTTTAAGATACGAGGATTACTAAAGCAACTGCAATCAACCCCTTTTTTTGCTTTCACTCCGCAAATTTTTAAAGTTATAAATGAAGTGGAATTTGTGCAAATATACCTAAAGGTAAATACACGACTAAAAAACGAATTTAAATACACGATTATTGATTACTCATTGCACATACATAACTATTTACGTATATTAATGGGATTTTCTTTGCATAAATATTTGCATTCAGTTGCTTATGTATATGTTTGTATCCTATATATATATATATATACCTAAAATTTTCAAGGGTTTATTAGTAAAAAATTACATTTTTTTTGTACTGGAAATAGCCTCATTTCATTATATGTAAAATATTGGGATTATGGATAAATTAGATTTAGTGAAAAATGTATCGGAATTCTGAAAAAAAAAACTACTTTTTTGAGAAATTTGATTGGTTTTATTAACGTGACACTACAAACAGCACGAGGATTATTTGCGACTGCCCTCGTAATTTTAAACCTCGATCAAGTGACGAGAACGAACTCTCAGTTTGCACTCCCCTCTCCAAACTTACACACCACACAAACGGGAGGACTTTGAGCCTCGAAGCCACAACTATGACCGTTAAATAACCGCAGCCACGATTTTCAAGAAAAATGTAAATGAAAATATTTTTCTCTATGACGTCGTGCGTTTATACACAGTTTTAAAATTCAGTTTTCTGGTCCTCTATTTCGATATAAAATTTCCATAAATAGTACATCTACAGAATCAGTGAAGCCCCTCTAATTTATAATATAAAATTATAAAAATGCAAAATTTGAAACGAAAGGAATTATGAATAGTTGTGGTAACACATTAAAAACGATAGGAAATGTTTAGAAAACTAATTGAAAATTGGAAAACTAATTAAATAAATTTCAGTCATTTTACTTGTTTTTATCTTACCCTTCGTTTGTCATAATAATTCAGAATATACTATAATTTTATAATTAATGTTGAAAAGGATACTAGAGCTTAATGCTCACTGTGTTAAGCTATACTTAAAAGTATTCATAAAGTTAAAGTGTGCTAATGGCAATTAGTCTGAATGTTATATCTTTTTCAACAATATATATATATATATATATATATATCAAATAATAACACTCAAAATTTGAATATTTTTAAGTTAACTTTCGTTCTCATACCTAGCTTAAGTAGTTCCATGCATCAAAATTAGTGATATCAAATCAAAAGCCAATAAAGAGAATTTTTGACGAATGTCATTAATTTATCATCATTGAGAAAAGATATTCACACATGCACATCCAAACTTGAAAAACCAATTAAGAATATCAAAGAACTAAGTAAATAAGAGATAGTTAATATGTTCTTATTTTAAAAAAATATTAAATAATAGTCCTTTGTAATATTCAAACAAATTTTTATATATATTTTTAAAACATTGAGGAATAATTTGCTTACGTATTCATGTGTGTTACATTTGTAAATTTTTTCATCCTTAATAAACTAACCAATTTGCGGGAAAAAAAATTTAAAATAAAATAGTTCTTAAGGACATGATAAAAAAAAGTCTATCGATTATAACCTTCATATGATTCATTTGTGTAGGTAAAAAAAATGTGTATCATTTTCTCATTCGAATTATTTATTAGATTTTGAGAAAGGTATTATATGTTATGTGCGAGCATTTTTTTACAGTTTATTTTTTATCCAAAAGATCATCCCTTATTTTAGGATTAAAATTTTTTAAAAAATATTCTTGTATACTATTGTGGATGAAATCAACTAAGTAACGAGGAATCAAAATAACATTACATTGAAAGTCTTTATAGTGATTCTGAATGGAGATCTAGTTTAGGTAACGCGTCATTTATACACATTTCACACTCTTCTTTGATAGGCGAATGCAAGTTTTTCAGTATATTTTTCGGATAGGCTCATCTATCCTAAGCATTAACAACAAATTATTGAATTGTTTAAAATAAGCCTTTAACTTCTGTTGGGTGCTCTCACAGGATCTGCAACTTCCATTCATAAGCATTTCTACCTTTTAAAAACGTGAGCCATGTTTTTCTCACTAACTTCCTGTGGAGGTTTTCAAAGTCACATACCAAGGATCGTTGCTGAAGTAAGATTTTAAGTCCATCATTTTTAGTTTCGCGGTCTGACATAACGCGTAACAGCTGTTATGAGATTATTTGAGGGACGTTGAGAACGTGTTTTTAAAATAGTGTTTTGAGTTCTTGCGACTTCCTAAAGTAATATTTTTATTTTAATAGCTTAATCCCGTTTATTTCACACAAAAGGGAATATAATTTATTATTATAAGTGGTCACATCAAGAGCTTTCTGATACGGGAAAATTGTGAATCTTTTTTCTAATGTGTAAAAACAGAAAAAAGATTTTTTTTAATGAAATTGTTCATACACCATTTAAATGCAATTGACAGATCATCTGGAAAGCCAGAAATTACAGCAACATTTAACCTAACTAATTGTAGTGTAGACAGAGGCGTACCCAAGGAGAGGGGGTCAAGGGACATATGCATTCCCCCCACCCTAAGATTTCTTTTGGAAAATGAAGAATTTCAGAATAATTCTTTTATTACACTATAATAGACAATTTGAATTTTTTAAGTAATGAATTTTTTTTTTTCTTCTCATGCTTAAACTTTTTCATCAATAAGAGAAAAAATTATTCCATCTAAAACGATTAGTTCAGTTTAGTTTTTTTTTCACATCGCACTAGAAGCAACACGAGGACTACAAGCGACGTGCCTCATAATTTTGAACCTCGGTCAAGTGAAGAGGACGACACCTGAGCGGCACCCCCTCTCCTAATTTCCACCACGCCATCTGGAGGACTTTGGGGCCCGACAGATTTAACGTGTATTAGCCCTGGCTACACGGCGGGTCTTTTATGGTCAAGGCTCGAACCCGCAACTCAACGAAAACATCCAGCCACGAGTCTGAAACCATGACCACTAGGCTACCTAGGCCATCCCATCTAAAATGAATACCTGAAAAAAAGAATAGTAAAATCATTGCTGTCTCCGAAATGTTCCTCTGTTAGAGGGAGGGTGTATCCTTACAGATGTCTCCTTCCCCCAACAGTTTCCGGGAAAAGGAATGCAGATGGCATTCTTTTCTTCCAGACAGTTTATATGAGCGCCTAAAACAGATCTCCGGAAATGTCTATTCCAGCGTATCACCTCTTTCTAATTACAAAACGCAAAGTAGTCTTGAGTTCATTAACTATTTCAAACAATCGGATAAGGACGTCATATCTGCAGACGAAAATAAATTAGAAATACTGAAAGAAACATATTCAGATTTTTAGTCACCTTTGCCTGCCTGTTACAACATGTATTGCTGCAAGATCGTTTTCAACGATAAAATATTAAAAAAAAAAAAAAAAAAAACTGCTTATTGATTGATTGTTGGAATTTCTGACACTGCGTCCTCTTGGGACGTAATGTGCCAAACGCAAGGTCAAATATTTGAATTAAAACATACAGAGCCCATTAAAATTTCAGCAATGAATATAATGTACAGAAAAAAGAGTATTTTTGATAAAATTAAATGAATGCAGTAATATCAATGTCATATATAAAATTCAAAGTATTTGATTTGGGATTTTCCCAAGTCATTTAAAGAAGGTGTATATGATTTAAAATGTTTAAGACGAACAGAATTAAATGCAGAACACTCGATAAAAATAAGTTTCACTATCAGATGACAAACACAATGATTGCACATTGGGAAGGTTTCTCCCATTAAAAGGCGTCTATGTGTCAATCTTGTGTGTCCAATTCATAAGCGTGTAATAATAGCGTCTCGTCTTCTACATGAAAATGGATTCCAATGAGAGGAGATCTATTTTATATGATGCAATTTATTGTCAATATCTAGTTCCATTGAATCTTGCCAGTGGTCGGTAAAAGCCATTTTAATGTATTTTAACTCATCACAACATGGAATGGTGAGAGAGAACGTACCGGGTGCAAACTTTTCAGCATTACAACTTTTTCACTGCCTTTGATACTTATATGAGAAAGAATCCAACAAAAAACTAACTCCATTATTTGAAAATTTTTAAATTCTAATTTATTTTTAATGTTTGAATAATCAAAGGATAAGATGAATAAGTTGGATGACTTATTAATAGCAAAACACTCATGGAATCTGAGAATAAAATTAAAAAAAAAAAATTAGTAGCGACTTGACAAGTTGTCCAATGCTTTAAATATGGCATAAATTTCTGCAATAAATACGGAACAAGAGGGATGAAGTTGAAAAATATGAATGGAATGATGTATTAAAAAAGAAGCACCGACATGATTCGATGACTTTGAACCGTCAGTGTATATGTGAATAAAATGAGGGTATTGCTCTGCAAAGTCGTTAAAAACTTGGATGCTCATATTCTGTGCCATGTCCGATTTTTTAAAATTTTGTAAGAGATTTTTAAAATTAAAACTTTGTTCATACCTCGTCTGCTTTCATGACAGAGATATCAGATAACCAATAGCCCTCGTTTAATATGTGTACTTTTCTGTGAAATGGAGGTATGGAATTTTTTTTTTTTTTTGAACTATATAGCCTGTCTAAAAATAACTTTTATTTGAAAACGATAAACATTTGATGGGGATGATACAATTCTAAAATTATATTGAATGGACAAAAGCTGTCGCCTTACGTCTAAAGAAGGTTCGTAACATTCCACATATAAGATATGATGAGGGAGATACTGAATGCTCCGGAACAAAGTCTTAGTGTGGTGGGATGTACTGTGTTCAGTTTGCATAAAGCTAATTTTCTGGTTGAATTGTACACCACGCAACTATAATCTAATTTTGTACGGATGAGAACATGATAATTGCGGAAAAGACAAGCGGGGTCGGAACCCTTTGAAGTATGCGACAAAACTTTTTAAATGTTAAGTTATTTTTCATATCGTTTTCAAAGCTGTACAATATGAGAGTAAGACATTGGTTTTTTTGTCAAAAATTAGTCCTAAAATTTTTTATTTCAACTACTACGTTAATTAAAATGTTGTTGCAATAAATTTCTGGATTCGGATGAAGTTTTCTTTGTCGACAGAAACGTAAGCAAGTAGGTTTTGTAGCAGAAAACCAAAAACCGTTTTCCTTTGCCCAATTTGTTATTCTATTTATAGCCTGTTATAGTTGTCGTTCGAAAGAATTCATTTCCCCCCCCCCATGCATGAAATTGGCAGGTCGTCAATGTAAATAAGAGCTTTTACCGATGGAGGAATGTTTGAAACGATATTATTAATTTTTGTAATGAAAAGTATAATATTCAATACACTCCCTTAAGGCACCACTTCTTAAATAAAAACGTCAGATAAGGTCGAGTTTATTTTACCTTTAAAATACCTCTGCTCTAAAAGCTTTTATATACAAACTGGCAGGTTACCCCTTAAGTCGTAATTGTACAAATCTTTAAGAATTCCGCTGCTTCAAGTTCGATCGTAACAGTCCTCTGAAATGCATTTAAATGTACTCTTTGTATAGATATAATATGTTTCAGTAAATGAAAAAGTCTTAAGTGCTTTGCTAAAACAAATATAGAGAATATATAATATTACTTGTAAGAAACTAATGCAAATATATATGTAATGTGCAAACTAATCCAAATAAATATATATGTAAGAAACTAATATGCAAAGAATTTTTTATATCCTTAATCGCACTTTGTTAAGTCATTTTTTAAATTGTGTTGCAGTCTTTTCCATCATCAAATGTTTTTTTTTTTTTTTTTTGGTCAGATTTCCAATCTTGCAGGATTTCACTGATTTTAGTCGGTAGGAATTTTTGTTCTCATGATATCTTTTTTACTTTTCTTAAATGATCTTTATTTCTGTAACTTTATAAAAATTATTTCAATCCTTGAACATTTTTAGGTAGGAAAAATAAAATTGATGATGCGTACATTTTTTAGTTTTACCAAGTGGCAATACTGAATTAAAGCAACTGCTTCTTTCACAGTGCTGACGATATGCACTCCCAAAATTAATTTCTCGGTACGTCACTGGGTGTAGAAGAATTAGGGAGAAAAGTGTAAATACATTCATGAGGCCACCAAACATATTGTTAGACGGAGACAATATCTTAGAGTTCTTGATATCTGTTTTGAAAATGTCTGTTTTATACCAGTCAAATCCTGATTCAACAAACGGAAACAGAAGAGAGTTCTCGTGATAAAATTAATTAAGTAATTGTCAACCCATATGAATCGAAGGCTTATTAAACACAGTTAACTCAGAAAAAAACTAACCATTCAAAGAGTTCTAGGATCTGGTATAAATGGTTACCTATAGAATTTCCATAGACTTAAGAAATTGGATACTTGAAAAACTTGTCTATGGTGTCCCGCAAAGAAAAAACGAAAGATAGTATAGAAATGCGTAATATGCAAAATCTAGTATGTTTTGAATGTAAACAAAAAAAAATTTTATTGACTGCTGCAATAATGTACTTTGACTTCTTCCGGTTTGTAGAATAAATATTATTTTGAAATTTTAAACTTTACATTTTATTTTTGTATCTTATATTCTAATTTATACTAGTAAAATTCTAATTTTCCAGATATTCTTTTTTAATTTATTGTATTTGTGAAACAAAAAAGAATATAATTTAACTTGGAATTGGAATTGAATAACTAGTCAAGTTTTATCGTACTTTTATATGAGCGGTCTGTCAGACCGCATAACAACAAATATACGACGAAATCCGTTGACAGCACTTACAGGTTAATCTAAATTGCTTTCAATAGAATTACATCAAACATTAATTTAAATAAACCTCTTGATAAAGGATCTACACGGAAAAGGTATCGTAATTTTTCGCGTTTTATTAAAATAATATTATATAAACAATTTGCTAGAAAATAGAATAGGAAGTATTGTTGATAAACGGTTGTCACGGAAAACGTGTCTCAATATTTTCTCACTTTATTAAAATAATATTAACTCAAAACATATTGCTAGAACAGTAAGTATTAAAAACAAGAAATTTCCTTATAATAATTATTGATACGAATTCGGTTGCTTAATAATTAGAAAATATGATCCAAGAAATTTTTCAAAATTTTCATTTTGACAGTAAAAAAAAAAGGTAACGTAGTGTTTTACTTGCAAATATTTTTAAGTGTGTTTGAAATTTTTCCGACATAATTTCTATTTTTCGAATAGATACTTTGAGAAATTTACTTTTAATGTTATCAAATTGTAACATCCCGTTGTTATTTTCTACTCCTTCCATTCTAAATACGTAAGAGTCACAAACCAACACAGTCTGTTGAATAGAGAATCAAAAGTTATTTCATTCTGATCTACAAATAATCAATATTTAATTCCTAACCCACTGTATTTATGGCACTTGGTCCCCAAACTCGTCTTATTTAACGTTTTATATAATATACTAATCTATGTCTTCCCAAACCAATCGGGTTCGAGTATTTGAAGATTTGAAGATGAGTTTTCGAGTCCTTGACCCAGAGTAGATTCTATCTGGATTCTCTCCTAAAGCTTCTCCCTCACTGTAGATCTAATACAGATGTTTCACTTGTTTCAAGGGTCGTTTAATATTTTAACAGGCAAATAGATATACAATAAAAATTCTATATTAAATTAATGATTTGTTTATTTACTTTTCCACATAAGCCATTCCCAACTTCTCTGCAGTTACCCTATCCTTTTGGAATTCTTCTTATTCTCTCAGTGAAGAATTCTTCACCTTGATCTCGAAGCCAGTTTTGTACTTTTTCTTTACTCCTCCGTTGACGTTTAATTTAATGCCACGCAAATCTTCTATCATCGGACCAAACAGATAACAATTCGAAAAGGTATGGTCAGGTCTGTAAGAAGGATGAAGTAGGGACTCCAAACCTCCTTTGTAAATAGTTTCCACCGTTGATATTGCTACATGAAGTCGAGCGTTGTGTTGAAGAAGAAGCCCACCTTTCTTCTGCTATCTCCTTTCATTTCCTCTCTGACGTAGACTGACTATCTTTGCAATATCTGTGTGGTACAGACTGTTGATAAAACGTTGTCTTTCCAAATAATCTCTGAAATTCAAACCATGGACACTTGGCTCGTCTGTGACTCTTTTGTGACAACTTTTAAACTTTCTAGCCGCGCGTACAAACTCACGCTGTTCGTGCAACTACAGCCGAATTCTTTGTTTGTTCGAGAGAATATTTCTGATGGTTGTACACTTGCCAAAAGTAAAAATTACATAACAAAATCATTGCTTTTGAAAAGTACTTTTTCCGAGCTGACATGCCATCGTAACTAAGACTTCAGTGGTATGTTTAGGTATACGTAATTCGAAAAGCTGAATAACACGCTTCAAAAGGTTACCAACTAACACTTAACGAAAGTTTCAATTTTCTACATTAAGAGTATATTTTTCTAAAAATGTTAGTCTGTTTAAATATTGATTGGACTCTAAGCATCTTCAGTTCACTGTCTTTGTCACACACAAAACTACCAACCATCGTATTAGACGCGTCTCTGCTAATGTATGCATTTCATCAATTCTATTCTTTACGCTTCACTAATTCCACTCTAATCTACATAAATCCCATTTCACTTATTGTGAGAAATTTTCAATTCGTGCAACATCGCTAAAAGTTCCCAAAGTGTTAAGTGTAGGGGGGGAAATGCAATATTTTGCGCATAAATTATTTTCTAAAAGCTGTCCAATTTTCGAAAAAGGACGTGATAACTATTCAAAAAATGGAAACTTTTGAAAGTTATTTAGAGCAACAAATTATTGTACAAAATCGATAATCAAATATTTTTATGCTAATAAACTAAGTTATTTACTTGCAATATTTTCTTACTCTAGTTATTTTTGACTATTCGTTTCATTTCCCACAATGTTTTTCACTCATCTATCTCACGCCAAAAGTTACTGCTAGAGAACTTGAATGAGAAATGGTCTTAGTAATCGTGAGTCATCATCAATTTCGAAATCGGAATGTTGTAATCAACGAGTGTAAATTACTTAAACCTCCATTTACTTCAAACTGTTACACTCGAAACGTTTTATTTAGACAATACATTTTTTTCCATCCCCGAATTGTTTTTCTCCTTTCAAATTTGGATACCTGCCTATTGTTTTTCTGACTAATACGTTCAAAATATTTTTTTCCAAATTTAAAATGTGGCATCAGAAAATTTTATTTCTGATTTGAAACAAACAAGTGTAGTTGTCGAGTTTTCCTTTGAAATTGCATAATTGTTCTGCAAACAGTTGTAATAATGAAATATAAAGTATTGCATATTTTGAATCACGGTAGTTACGAAGTGTTTTTTAAACTTGATTGGATTATATAATTTCGTTACGAATATGAAATTATCTAAAATCAAAAAAAAAGCTAGCTCTCAACTCACTTTTCCTTTTAGCTAACCCTTTTGGGCCTTAATCAGGAGTTGTTTAAATTAAAATCTCTCCCAATGAATTAAACATGACTTACATTGATTAGAATAGAATTTTTGAAATGTAGTGAATAGGATAGAGGCGATGCACTTATAATACCGTGAAAGAATAATACTACGTTTGGTGATACAGAGAGTGATCGGAAGCTTTCAACGAAGATTAATGAAATCATGCCTATCCTGAATAAAGAAAATACAATCAAAGATTATTAGAATATGAGAAGGGTTAGTGAGTTGGACCCTTATTTAAAGTTCTACTAAGGACGCGGATCCAATTGGTTAGTATTAGTTTAATATCTAGTTATAACGATTCAGACGTACGTAAGAATTAAAACCACAAGCTTGATTATAAATATCTTGTGTGTTTGAGAGCCAAATAAGCTTGTAACGTCGGGCTAGTCGTGAT
Source organism: Nephila pilipes (assembly GCA_019974015.1). Lineage (NCBI taxonomy): Eukaryota > Metazoa > Arthropoda > Arachnida > Araneae > Nephilidae > Nephila > Nephila pilipes. The sequence goes on along the minus strand of BMAW01090222.1, from coordinate 84,213 downwards.
TTTCTCTTCACTAACTTCGGGAACGTTTTGATAATTTTAATTGCGTACAATTACAACCCCTTTCCAAACAAATGAAACATGATTAGATAAATTAGATATTGATAAGAAGTGTAGTAAATTGAATCATTGATAGAGATATATAAGCAAAACAGAATTGAAAAGCAAGAGATTGGAGATAGAGGAAAATGACAAGCTGATAGTTGTTGTAAATTGAATGGAATCATCTTAATAAATCGTTTGTATTCATAGTAATTGGAAAGGTTCTTCTTATTAGAATAATAGGAGTCGAATCTGTTATCATAGAGAAGTGCTTGAATCGGAATGAATGATTTGATAAGATTTCATTATTGAACGTAAATTAAAGTTATTGGAGTTAAGTGGGATTCGAGAGAAACCTATCTTGCATGCCCTTCTCTTACGTATCTTCAATGGGAGTTTTGAACTTATTGGCTATTTAAATAGATTTTATGATGGCTGTAGAGTGAAATAAGGAAGGAAATACGTCACAAACTCAAGTTAAGTTACTACCTGCTTTGAATCCATTAGTGACTGTTTAAACACTGATTGATAATAAAAGGACAAAGAAGTAATACCGAGCCACTAAAGGTAGAAAACATTTTTAATAATTAATACTAGCAGAGGGAAATTGACTTTGGACTGGAATTGAACATAGCGTGAGTTTACTTCTTTTGCATAATTAATAGTAACGCCAAAAAAAAGAATCTATAATTAACATAAAGAATTATTTCTAAAAATATATAAAGGAGGTATACAAATATTGGTAATTTGCAGCAAAATCAAAATTGTGTGGTTCAGAAATATGCTATAAAGAAATTCAACGTCCGGTTCGACACAAAAGTGCGGCGACCTCGCATTTATCTTAAAATTCTGAATAATTTAACCCCATTTTTTTTATTCATACTATCTTGGATTCCTGGTTATATATATGTGAAGGTAATAGACTTAACATTGTAAAAATACTTAATGCTTTGAAGTGAGTTTTACTTTAATCCCTTTTTAAGTGACTTTTAAAAAACTTTTACGCTGTTATAATATATTTTTGAAAATTAAGTTTATTACTGGTGAAAGCAGACAGGAAAGGCAACAAAAAAAATGATCACACAAACTTTCTACATAACGTACAATAAATAAGATAACCATCAAACAAGTAATTTAGTATAACCTAAAACTACCATATATTTTATAATATTTCATTTCATCAGGTAACACATATATAATAAATATTTTTGCGAAATTAGTTATATTTGTTATATTTTAAATAGAGTAAATATCATCATTTTTTTTTCTTAAAAAAATCTATCTCCTATAAATAATGAGGCCGCGGTAGCTTAGTGGTCAAGATTTCGGATTCGTGGCTGGTGGTTTTCGTTCAGTTTCGAGTTCGAGCCTTTGCAGCCAAAGACCCTCCGTGTAGTCGGGGCTGATACACATTAAATCTGTCAGAGATCAAAGTGCTCCCGTTGGTGTGGTGTGGAACTATAGAGAGGGGGTGCCAGCTCAGGTGTCGTCCTCGTCACTTGACCGTGGATCAAAATTACGAGGTCCGACGCCAATAGCTCTCGTGTTGCTTCTAGTGCGACGTTTATAAAAACTAAACTAAACACCTATAAATTATGTGACACAATATTTGCACTCGCATATTACTAAAAAGATCTCAATGCTATAATTATTAAGATGCATAATTGGAAAATTCCAAGCTAATAAACTTAAAAACATTTATATGATAACTAAATAGCTGAATTACACAGTATTTCCTTGAAAATTTGCATTTGAATGACGTATTCATATGCAGGCTTTACATTCGCTTATGTTTGGAGGCATGTGTCAAACTTTTTGCCTCTTTGCTCAAAATTAAAATTATTATACTTTATTTCTTTCGATCTCAGTTGGATACCACTTGGTACATATTATGGGCAAAAAAATAATATTTTTATTGAATTTTTATTATTCTCAATATATCAAAAATATAATGATCTGATCAAAACAATACTTTTAGAATTTCTTTTACGGAAAAATAGAAGGTCTCGGAATTTCTTTAAGCCGTTAAAACATCCAAATCACTTTTGGGTAGTTTAAACCAAGTTCGCATTTGTATTAAAAAGCGATAAACCATCAATTAAAATTTTCATTTTACATGAAATTAGGTCTGGAAACAAACAATATTCCGGTTCTGTTACTTTTTAACCTATTTCAAAAAATCAAATTTCATTTAGAAACTCATCTAAATATGCAAATTTTAGGTGGAAAATAGTCGGGAAATAAATTTTGCATTTTCTGTAAAACACTAGAAAATCAATGAAAGGTAGGAGGAGTCGAAAAATATCAAAAATAAATTCGAAAAAATATTTTTGTTCGGAATATTCCACATTAGTGAAGCATCCTAAAAACTTATATTGATACGATCAGTGATGTAGATTTGTATAGAGAACAAACTTTAAAATTTATGAATTAGATTTCAGTAAATATAACTTCAAGTATAGCTTAGAAAAATATGTTTGAGTTATAAAACTAATAGATTCAAAGGAGTACATACATTTAAAAAGGAGTAACACTCCCCAGGATAAAATATAATGATAAATACGTGTTGTTTAATTTTTAATTATCATCGTATCAGAGCTATTCACGGTGACGGAAATTAATATTATAATTGGAAATCATAATTAAAAGATGAAGAGGACAATTAGAATTAAAAAAAGCAGCAATTATTTCATTTGACAGTATTTGAAGCAATTAGAAGCAGAACCTTAGAGGCCCCCAGTCATTAAACTAATAACTCTGCAGCGAGACTGTACGAAATAAAATAAACTTCTGCAGAGCTATTATTGGAGAGATAATTTAAATACCTCATGTATTTATTGTTATTAATTATTATATATTTACGCATACTAAGCAATTAAATAAATTATCGTTATCAGTCAGTTGAAGAAAAAAGTCGACAACTGTTGGAATAATGTTTCAAAAATTCATGTAATTTTTTTCCGTTTTGGTAAATAGGAACGTGTCCCGTTTTCCAAGAGTGATTGCTTTAAAACAGCAGTTTCCTCAAACTAAAGCCAAAGAATGTTAATTCCATCCCAGAATGTGACAGTTGAATCTAACCCTAGGGTAGAAGACCCTCTCGAAATGGCTGAGTCTGATGTCTTAGTCACTGTTTAATTATTTCTCTTGACACTTATACTCAGTGTCCCTGCTAAAAACGTGTTGTTTATTCACACATGCATGTCCAATAAGTATTCCTTTATTGTTGAGTTTCCAGCAATAGCCCAGTGTGCTCTCTTTTCCTTTGTCTCTGGGTTGGGATGAGTCATCTGGGTCCTTCCACCCCTCCCTCCTTCATCTCAGTCCAGGGAGGGAGGGGGTGTGGTTACTCTTCTCTATCTAATTCTATAATTAAACCAGCTCGAGATGCCAGAGCGAATGTTATCCCTCGCGCGCGCACACACACACTGGTGAATAACCTTCCAGCTCTGAAAAATATTTTTAAACCCACCGCCACAAGTTGTTGTTTTGCTCCGCCGCATTGTGGGCAGAGTTAACAGGAAATGGATGGGAACAAAACTATTTGTGCCGGGGGTACAAAATATTCGAAAATATTTATGGTGGATTGTTAAGTTTTCAAAGGACTAGATTTCGATGTGTTTTGATTTGATGCAAGAGTCTATTTAGGAAGCTTAGTAGTTTAACGTTTGTAAACGCCGAATTGAGGGGTTTTATTTTTTTTAATTATCGAAAAAAAGTGTATTTTCAGATGCAGATGTTTTAAGGATACTTTTAATCATTTAAGCCAAAACTCGTTTTTGCTGAATATATACAAAGAAAATATGCAAGATACGTAAAGTAATGAAATAAATACTATTCTATTATTTCATAGGATATATATATAATTTTATATAATTTTACGTGTATAACTAAATGAGAACCGACGTTGCTTGAAAGCTGAAGATTTTTTTCCCATTAAAACTTAGTTCTATGATTAAAATATTAAACGCAAAAGCTACATTAAAACATATAATTAATCTTAATATCAAATTTGTTCAAAGAATTTGCGCTTCTAGTAGTTAGTAAAATTAAAATATATTTAATCAATCGTATTATTAAATCTATCCATTTAACATAAAATCTTTGACGCAATGATCAAAGATGGATTATGTTCATCTCTGCTACGAATTTTGCAAAATCCTTTAACCTCCAAGCACAAAAAAAGAAGAAATCGAAATTAAAACGAAATCGTTTTAAGGTCTCGAAATAAAAATGGCTACTTTGCAAAAATCATAATATTTTGACAATGATAATCAGTATTTTCTTGAGCATTCCTAATCATATATCAGTTAAAATACTTCATCAATCGATAAGTAATCAAAAGTACTTAATTTTTTGAGTGAATTTCATTTAAATCCAATAAAACACTTAACTTTACATAGCTATTACTCATTTTTTACAGTTGTGTAAGTGCAAGGTAGGTATAAATGACAACTAAAACAATCATACATATAAACTTTCTATTCTGTATATTAGATTACAGGGATGACTGTGTTTTTAACTCTAAACAATTAAAATTGACATTCATTTCCATTCTAAAAGATGAAGGAACCATTGAAGGATGAGGGGAAAAAACATTTATTGAGCTCCGTACAACGTTTGAAGGTTAATGCTAGCGCATATCGAAAGCATGACATATTTCATCAAGAAAATCTTAATTTTGCTAAGAATTTGAGAATAAAGTCAAAAATACTGATCAAAACAGTCATTTTGACCAGTACATGATGTATCATGCACATCTTACTTGTAGATTATCTTCCAATAATGAATGCAACTTTTAAGCAATTTAAACGCAACACTTATTGAATAAAACAAAGAACAAAAAGACAGTCCCAGCCAAAATCCAAGTTCTCCCCCTAGATTACTGAACAACTCCGAATCGAGATAAACGGGTTTCTGTTCGATTACCTTCCTTTCCATAGATGAATAAAACACCTTTAATTTGCCAGAACCCTGGCGATAATGGTTGAAAAGAAGTTTACCAAACTCGTCTTTTTTGTCTATCTGACCACGCAGCATACCAACAAAAAACAAATCTTTCGATGGAAAATAGGATCTGGAAATAGTATCCTTGTAATAAGTTGAAAGGCACGGCAAAGGACATTCACATGAAGTGCCATTGTTTACCATATTATCCATAACTTCGTTCAAACAACACATATCACTATCAGAACTCATATTGCAAACTTTCTGTTCTGATACCGATGGCAAGGTGGGATCTACGCAGCCACAAGAAGCGTAGCTTTTTGCTTGAATGCAGGCTTTGACGCATTCCTTCTGATTGTTGTTGTAGGTGACATCGTTTGCAGAGTAATCAACGCATTCATCCTTATACGGGGATGGTAACCGCTTAATCTGAATCTGTCTCAAAGCTATCGATGTTTCGAAGCCAGGAGGGATGTTAATCCCATTTTCATCAAGGGCTGGATACTCTTTCGGATTATGGATAGCAATTCGAGCGCCAATCTCCGTTTGTAAGATATACTGTAAGAATTCTACGTTGAACTCTAATTCTAGCCCACCTAAGGGGCCTGCAGTGTTACTTACAGCTTTGAAATTACTTTTCCCATTGAAAGTGAAGCAATTTCCGTAACGGAGACTTTGAAACTCTTCGAAATCTCTCGAAGAACAGCGCCTTCCATTAAAAGAACATTTTGTGATCAACTGATCGGCTGTGTGACCAATACGTTTACGTCTGTCTTTGTCCATAAGTATGTATCTTGAAAGAAATCGTATCAAAGTGCTGTTTTTGTTGTTTTTTACACTGTTCGTCGTCGAACATGAGAATATACTTCGTCTCTCCGACATTAGAAGAGGTCCCTCGTTTCGAAAAGGATCGGTTGGTACATCCCGGTCAAAAATACAAGTGTCCAGAGGAATGCTGAGATTCAGGCACAGTCTGTAAGAAAACTTAACGCGATTTAAGTTGCAAATAGTAAGTGCTGGAAACTCCAGGCGTTGAAATTTTTCTACTTTAAAGCTCACAACGATTGGATATTGAAAAAAGTCGTTCAGGAACAATGTTGTCTTCCAGATGCATCCTGAGGAAGCTGCTAGTATTATAAACAACCATGATAATTCCCTACACCTACGAAAAATCACAGGTATGGAACATTTTTGAAACATGTTTTTGTTTTTAATTTTAACTCTTTTAACGGGATGCTTTGGTTTGAGGATTTCCTGTTAAATTATCATAAGTTTTTAGACTTTGGTTGTTTCTTAAAAATCCTTTTTCATTGTGCAATACATTATTATGTTGATGGTTTAATATAAGAAGCAACTAAAATAATCATTACAAATTTTCACAGTCAGTGAGCGAAAGCTTATCGAAGGATTATATGAAATGAAGCCAGAAAATCAAAAACAGGAGAAAGTAATGACATCAGAGAATGCATCCGGGTTCTAGTAGCCAATCACCAGGGTCTGTTCCGATCACATGACATCAGAAATATTGCCCGTATGTTGTCATATTCCAATGGTCTAGTAGAATTAACTATGTAATTAAGAGACATATATTTGAAGCACGAAGGAAGATTTTCAAAAACTAATCTAAACTGGCTTGAAATTAAATGACTTAAAAATTATGAATTTTTGAAACTAAACAAAAAATTGCAATGAACTACGAGGTGGCTGTAAAAATAGAGTTTAAAAATATAAAGCAAAAATTTTGAATGTAATAAATGTTAATTTCTCTACATAATTAAATTAATTATTTATCAAACTGAGTCTTTTTATTGAATATAATCACAAGTATTCAACATCAAAAGAGCAATAATAAATTGCAATAGTATAAAAAGAAATTAGTTTATTGCACTTGAACAAGCGCAAAATACGAAAAGAGACGTACTTTGAAGTCTTATGAATATAAAGTAATTTAAATTTAGTCATTGAAGTGCAGAATCAAAGATGCTATTAAAAAGAAAGATATTCTGAGTTTTTGACACATATGAGAAGTTATTCTAAATATTCTACGTGTTATTACCACAATATATATTCTGAAAATTCAAAATACAGTATCCATCGATGAAAATGATGAGGAGATGCACGTATTTTGCAATTTTTAAAATTACATACATTTGATGTTTTCAAACAGTACAACTCACTCACTGTTGTTTGAGGATATCCTATTAATGAAATAGGATTATTTTAAATATTAAAAAGTATAAATATTGTCTTCAATTAAAAGAAATATTTAGACTCATGTTTATATGAAATCCCAATATTTTTTCATATTAAGCTGAAACGTAGTTAATGTAGCCAATTATATAAATTAATATTGGTCTTACTAGCTAGATTTTGGATACAATTTATATCAAAATATTTTTTAATTATTCTCCCCCTGTTTTTTATTTAAGTACTAACATTAAATTCTCGTTATGCTTTAAACAACGATAAGTAGCAGAGATAGTTTAGTGATCATGACCATCATTGTTTTCGTCATAGTTTGGGATTGATACAATTTATTTTTAAATCTATTGAGGCTCAAAGGCCTCATATTGGATGGTGGGGAAGTTAGAAGTGTAGGATGCCATCTCAGGTGTCATTCTCGTCACTTGACCGACTTTCAAAATTATGGGGTTGTTTGCTAGTAGCCTCATATTGTTTATAAATGCGACGTTAATAAGCAATTAACAACACAGCTCGAGGTCTACTAATTATCGAAATAAGAATGTTTTTACAACGTTTTTCTGAATTTCACTTGGTGTGTGTGTGTGAGTGTGTGTGTCATCAAATTTTCGATCGTTAATTTAACCAACTTCCCATCAACCTAGAGCTTTGAAATTTTGGGAATCGTTCGTACTGGCCTAACAATGCAATATTTAGACGTTTGCGAGAAGTTTTAACTAATATTTCAATAATTTTAATAAGTCAAAATATTCTTTCCTCTCGGCGCTTTTAGGATTGAGGAAAAAATTTCTTTCCCCCTCTGGGAACACCGGGCACTCCCCACACCACATGAGGCCTCGTAAAACTATTGTACTCACAAAGGGGAGATACTATCTCCCCTTTACTATCTCCGAGATAGTAAGGGTTGCTGACTTTTAGACAGTAATCATTCGCAAGAAAGAAAGTTTCCAATATTTGGCACCATGTCTTATCTCAATAATTTTTTCTGAATTCTGGTTCCCATTTTTTTTTAATAGAATGACTTACAAATTTTCAAATGCATGTTTTGATTTTATGAGTATTATGAATTTTTTAATACGCTCACAAATATCTCTTTTTTAGTAAATTTTAAAGTTAAAAATAACCAACAGTTTTAACTAATATTTCAATAATTTTCTTTAATAAACTTTGCCACCATATAAAAACGTTGTTTTTAAAAACGTTGGTTTTTATATCGAATTATTTTCCTCTTAGAACTGTCGATAAAACAATAGCGGTAGCGGTAGATACTCTGCAAAAAGTAAATAATTTATATAAATAAAAATCACTATTTTTTCTGTCATAAAGATCAATTTATCTATTAAATCATGCCCGATTTGCACATCGTACCACATAAAAGTAAAATATAAAGAACGAATACTCACTTGCAATGTTTAAATAATTTCTGAAATATTTCTTAATTCTTTTTTAATTATTATTATACAACACGATTTCATTGAACAGAATCTTAATAGTTCACTAAATAAATTTATAAAAACTTAAGATTTTTCTCCCGCTGAGAATGAGCTTTGAGAAAAAGAGAATAAAAATAACTCAGCAATATTTAAATTAAAAGATCAAACATTCATGAACATAATAATTTGAGAACGGATATGAGAATTAATTTTTTTTCAGACATAAACTTTAACCATAATCTTTCAAAATACGTTTTGAAATGCTGCGTTTAATTGCCTTAAATTTGATATAGCTATGATTATTTCTACCTCTTTATTTATCCATGCGATTGCAGTTACATAACCATTGTAGTTTCATCTAACCCTATTTCAAAGTCAAGGGCATTCGATTCATTAGTGTAATGTAATCGCTTCCGGTGATATTGCGCTTCATTTTTGATTTCAAAAACTATTTTTCTTCGCCTTCATTTAGGAGATGAACAACATAAATTGGTCGAGTGTTTCCTGATAATCAAAAAACACACATACATGATGGGGAAAGAAATATGTTTATTTTGATACAGCATGAGGGAAACGGTGCGTCTGGCTTTAAAATTGCAAAAAAAAAAAAAAAACTATTTGTATACAGAAGGTTGCTTAAAAACCGCACGCAATTTGACCTTCCTTCCCTGTTGAAAAAAGTTTGTTTTGTATGTATGGGTTGGTTACAACCAGTTTGGCTTATATTTGATATAGCAACTATTTTTATGACAAATTTTTCGTAATAATATTTTTTTTCAACAAATATTTTTATATAGCAATATATTTCATTTATTTTTGCATTTTAAAAAATAGATAGAAAATTTTATATCTTTTATAACTCCCTCTCCCTAAAGGGACCTTTAGTGGACGTGGTAGCCTGGTGGTCACGGTCGCGGATGCAGCTTTGTTTTCGTCAAGTCGCGGGTTCGACCCCCGATGCCACTAAAGATCCACCGAAAAGCCAGGTAAAGCATAATAAATCTGTTCGAGGTCTTAAGTCCATCCATTGGCATGGTGTGGAAGCCTGGATAAAGAGGTGCCATGTCAGGTGTCATTCTCATCAATGGACAGAGTTTCAAAATTACGAGGTCTATCGCCAACAACCCTCGTGTTACGTCTCAATACGACATTAATAAATAATCGAAAATACTCCCTCCATTCTTTCTAGCTTCCTTATCCCTCTAACAGACTAATTTCTTGTATGATTAATGGTTTTAAGTATTTAAAAGCTGGGGATGTAATAGAATTTTTTGCTACAAATTTAATATGCTTTACATCCATTATTCTTGATATATTTTTAATGACAAACAAGATTTACTGTACACATTTGCATATTTGGAGGGAGGGGGAGAATTATCATGAAGGACTCTTCATTTACGTTTTATGATCACTTTGAATTATAGTTTGTGCATTTCTCTTTAAGATGTTCTGATTTTCATCAGAACATCTTAAAGAGAAATGCACAAACATCTGGTTTTTCCCCCTCAAATGCACATCTGGTTTTTCCCCCTCAGCAATTGCCAAATTCTTCTTTATTGCTACTAGGATATATTTTTTGCATCCTAATTTTTCTGTGAGGTTTGGTCAGTTGATTTCCAAAATCCTTTAGAAAAAGACATATTTTGTTTATACTTCACCTTCAATTTTATTATACCTGATTTGTGTTCTTCCTCCATTAAAACTTTGACTTCAGAGTGCATAACTAAAAGGATTAACAACTATTAGTCCTTTTTCGGCCTAAATATGCAATACGAGTCATATCCAGTTGAAAACAAAGTAATGAAAAAATAGTTTTCTGTCAAATGACTCCTATCGAGAAATGCAGCCCGTCCAGAAATATTAAATTTATTTTTATATGTATTTATTTACCTATATTAGTGAAAGCAGAATCGTCCTTCTCTATAAAGGGGGCCTAGGAACAAGAAACCATTAGGAGCCATAAATTTTTTGAAAAGTGAAAGAATTTCAAACACTAACATTTATTATTAGTGTTTATTTAATGCGTGATTTTGTTTTTGCCAATGCATTAATTACTTCGGAAAAATTACAATTTCTTGCGATTTCTTTTTTGATGCTTAGTATAGCAAATGCATCTAATGTATTCGTACACTTTCAGAGATATTTTTTGAAATACAATGATATTTGCTATAAAAATATTTTTAATGCTAAAATATAACCTTAAGAAGAAAAATGAAAAAAAAACCACATTTAATAATCTGCTTTTTATTCAAAAAAAAATTGGAGGGGAAAACGAGGTGAAAATGGTACATAAATTGACCATCAGAACAACGCTCACAACTCAGAAGTAAACAAAAATATTATTATTCTGTAAATTTTATCTCATACATCTTAACATTTTTCTTAAGGTTGGTGCTACTTTCATGATGAAAATCTTATTACTACAATTTTTATTGTGTTTCGAGTCAAATAAGAATGAAAAATAAAAAAAAAAAGTTATAACAATACATGATTTGCATCTTTGTTACTAAAAACATATCAATTTTGCAACTATATAAGGAAGATACTTGCAAAATTTAAATTAATTTGGTTCATAACTTTTTCTGATATCTACGTTGCCATATGTCGTGGTAACTCATTTTGAGAAAAATCAAAAACAAACTTTCAAATACAATTAGAAATTAGCTACCGAGTAAAATTCAAATCCTTTTAACTTAAGTTCCAAATAATGTATAAGCAAAATTCAAACATTGTTAGAAAGAAGAAAGTTTAAACTGACATTAAAATTAGAAAATCGAAAATTTTGACAAAAATGACGTTTTAAAGGTGTACGGATATCTTAAGCGTTCTGCACACAGGTTTGATGAAGATAATCTAGAGTACCCCTAATCTAATAACAAAAACCAACCATTCGCATCATTACGAATTAATTTGAGAAAGATTGTCGAAATTTATAGATCTATTATAATAATGTTTACGACAAAATGAACTTTACATCATACTGACAACGATAGGAATATTATCAAGTTTTCATGTGCAAGAGTACATTATTTTAGTTCTTGATCATGTTGGAGCCCCCTCAATCACGGGGTCCCGGAGAAAAGCATCCACAGCTCCCTTCAGGTATCCGGTCCAGAGTGAAAGGGATCGATGTCAGGTATAAAGTAATTTTCTTATTTTGTTAAGAAAAATATATTGTATATGTTTGAGAAGGTTATATAAACTTAAAACATTTATCTATTTAAGAGACACATAAAATATAACATATTTTAATTGAAACTCGTGGGAGCTGTCATGTAAAAGTATATAGGTAAGGATGACTGGACTCTTCAGAAATGTTTGTAGGAACATTTTATTGTTAATTAATTGGATCTTGATTAACTCTCCCCATAGATATCTGGAAAATAGACAAATAAATTTATATACAAGCATAAGTTATGTACATAAAGTTGTAAATTATAAAGCGATCTGATTATTTCAATTCCATATTCTACCATCTAAAAATCGATCACTGTCATTTGAAACATCTTAAATAACTGATACTGTAGTGTTGACGTCATTTGTTACATTTTTGCATATTTCGACTATCAGAGGCAAAAGTTCTACTATCAGAGGCAAACAGTACGGCCTATAGCATTCCATGAGTTTCCATAGGCGATAGGTCTAGAGATGGTGCTGACGAAATAGTATCTATAGCTGTGAAGCAAGCTTTTGAAATGGCAGCTGTATGAACACAAGTATTGTCTTGTTGAAACTAGAAACTGGTGAGTGTTCACAAAAGGAATCTATACCGTTCGAAAGAATTCACTAATTTTCTTCATGAAGATCAATTTTAAAAAAATGTTTTTCAATTTTTAATTTACTAGGGCGTGTGTTCAATTTGTAATGAACCGTGAGTCAATTCCAAAATGTTTAATTAGTTTATTCCGAATTAAAAATAATTATGTTAAAAAGAATTAATAATGTGAAGCTTTCATTTAATCGAGCAAACTGAATCCAAAGAAAGATAAATTGTGGTTCAAAAATTCTTAACTTATGGTGATTTTTTATCATCAAAATTATCGATTTTTTTATCATATATTTTTTAAATCATCGATTTTGCTTTATTTCTCCCCCCCCCCCGCCCGCAAAACTGATTTCCATGAAAAACTGAGCTCACTTTTTTCATATTTCGTTACATTTTGCTATGGAATACAATGAGTTCTGAACCATGGGGAGTTGAAATTATATCCTCTAGTGTGAAATGAGTGTCTCAAACGTTTCATGATATAAAATTCTCTACTCTATACTTTTCAAAGATGTTTAAGCTAATATAACGATTATTTTTCACTTCTAAAAATGTAAAATTGAAAAAGGTAATATTACCTTAAGAAATTTCATTGATTGATTGCTTTATATTAATTGATTGAAACAAACACAAGGTGGCGGATGTCGCAATTTTGTATCTCGGTCAGTGACGAGGACGACACCTGAGCTATCACCTCCCTCTCCAAACTTACACACCATCTCATTTGGATATCCTCGAGTCTTTACGTATTTAACATGCAACAGCTCAATTCACTTCGGTTCTTTAGTAGCTTTAAGGCTCGAACCCACAATTCGATGAAAACAACGAATTGTGCATGGAAGAAACCGCGGTCATATACAAAAAAAAAAAAAAAAATGAATACTTAAACACAATTACAAATAAAAGTGAATTGTAGTATATTAAAAGTTTCAGATATTTGGAATTTTATCTTGAGAGAATTCAAATATCTAATAAATTAAGAGAAAAGAGCACGACCTGTTCATCTTCCTACATGTATTGAATTCAGCGAAATGTACATCCTTTTCTTGAATTCATTAGTATATATTCTTATCTTTATTCTAGTTAGTTATTAACATATTTTACATATGTTTTATCCATTTTTTTCTTTTTCGCTGATTTGTTATGTCGTCTTCAGTTTTTAATTTGCTTTTGTAAATCTGGGTTGTATTTTGATAGAAAAACAATAATTTGTTTTCTGAATTTCAATAAATCGAAACTATATTAAATTACGTAATCATATTGATTTTTTTTCCAATTTACTGAAATTAGTGAAATATTCATTTAACGGAATGCACAATGAGCATAAGTAATAGTGTCAATAAAAATTACGAATAACCTATGGGTTTTTTAGGGGAGGGGCATTCGCGCTTTTAAAAAGATAAATAAATTCCAGTTTTGCATATTTTCACTTAAATCACCACTCCATCACAAAAATGAAATTTTTAAAGTTAGCGGAAGAAATTATGAAACCGATTCACACTATTACTTATATCTTTTAGAATTTTTCATAACTTTATTTATAAAGAATCTTTGAAAAAAAAGAAGAGAAAAAACTTTTTAGAGCATGTGTAGTACAAACCATAAATGCAATAAAATATGAAGATTAATTATAACGGCAGAACATTATTAGATTTTGGAAGATTGATATTATATGACGAAAAGTTTCGAGTGCCTAAAAGAATAGGTGTATGGAGCGCCATCTGTGTACGACAAGTGGAAGCATCTTGTTCAAAGTCTTCTGAATTCGGTTGACGATTTCATCAGTCTGTACGTAGCTTTCGTGAAGTGAGTTCTCTGTTATGAACTTTTGTAATGGAATCATTCGTGGAAGAAAGGAGGAGATAAATATTTGCTTTTAAAGAGTGGTAAATCTGCTCTCAAAACTTATATCGAATGATACAAAAAGCTACCGGGAATTATTGTTTCTTTCCATCGAATGTGTAATGGTAGTTTTAGCAAGTGAAGACTATTTACGAAGGGTTTTTTTTTTAATCTTCTGGGGAACGGTTTTATTTAGAATGTGTTCCTGTGGGGGGGGGAACAGTGAATACCGTATTCTACAAGGTTTGGGATTGTTTATTAAAGTCCCCCTCTGAGAAGCAAAGGGGGCTATTGGCGAGACTATACGACACTTGAGCTGGTACCACCCCGTCCCACGTTCCCCTCGTCACCAACGGTAGACTTTGAGCCTTACCCAGATTTAACATGCATCAACCCCACTACATGGGGGGAGGGGGTTAGTAGCATCAGGATTCGAACCCACGACTCGACGAAAACAACATCGTCCTCGATTTCTTGATCATGACCACTAGGCAACTGCGACCATAACTAATACTTGTAGATATATGGGGAAGGGTTGATAAAACCGTCAGTTCCTCATAATTTCCTTTCAGAAGGTGTGCGGAATGCAAGCAACTTTTCTGACCTTCCGGAGAGCTGTTACACTAAACATTTCACTTTAGCTGCACAAAACTGTTCCATTAAATTAATTAGCCACACCGAAAACGGACTCCACTCCACGTAAAAGGAACTTCAAATGTTGGAGATTTTAAATAATACGTTACAAAATAATAAATTTTAGTTTAGTTTTTTTTTTTTTTTTTAATTTTAATGCAAACAGAAACATCTTCAATCATTACAACAGTAGACCTATTGAATAATTTATAGAACAACACATAATAATAATGTTTTTGTTGCCAATCGCACAGGAGCAAATTTCTTCCATAATCATTTAAGCAAACGATTTTTTCGTAATATTTACTTTCAATTTTTTTTTTTTTTTTCAAGAGGCAAAGAACTATTTATTTATTTCAAACTTAACATTTACAAATTTAAAACTTAAGTGAGTGGAGAAAAGATCGTTTGTTCCTTTTCTTCAAATCTCCTTACAGCTCCGCAATCAAAATGCCGTAGGAAGCCACCACAGATATCGTACTACTTTTTGTCGTATGATATTTACATTATTATCAGGGTATTTTTCAATCATACACTCCACTAAGAAGTTTGCCAACGAACAATATAACTTCTCAAAAGCGTAATTTTGATCAATCGCATTTTTAATCACGATCAGGTTTTGTCAGAACTCTTTCATTGGTCGAGCATTACATGGATGCATCTGACTTGAACTCACAAAAAAATTAGTTTTCACTGGACACTAGGGCCAACTCGCAATGCAGCAGTTATTTGATAGTTTTTGACCCCAAAAATATGTAACGATGAAACACGCACCTCTTTCTTCAGGACTTGGCAATGGCCGATTACTTTTCGTTTCAAAAGTGGAAATTGAAGCTAAAAGGGCAACGATTTGATGATATCAAAACCATTTAAAAAAAAAGAAAAGAAACGTTTCGTTGTAGCTAGGGGTCGTTTCAGCAAAATATTCCCAGCAGGGTTTCGAGCTACTCAAGGATCGTCCCATCCGATGTGTATGGGTCATATATAGATAAACTGATAGTAAAAATGTATGTACTATAAATTCTGTTTTATTCATAAGCTCAGTCCTGTAACTTTGAAGTTGCATTTGTGACGTATAACTTAATTTCATGAAATAAATATTATTTAAAAGAAGCATTTTGATAAAAAAAATTGATCGTATTTTTGCAACAATTATAATTTAATTAAAGTAGTTTTGTTTAATTTGCGACGTTTAAAGGAGATTTTATTTCATATTAACATTTGTTTGTCGCGCGATTTAAGAAACTATTCTTTCATAAAAAAAAATCGTTTGGTAACGAGTTAATTTTGAAAAAAAAAAAATAAATAAAAGGTTCATTATCATTTATTCATTTTTTGCTTCCGCAAAAAAAAAAAAAAAAATGCAGATTATTCAAAAAGAATCATCTAATTTCAAAAATGCTATATTTTCATAAATAAATGAAATAGAAGGATAAGTAATACATAAAGGCAATATATATATATATATATATATATATATAAGTTTTTTACAAGTATTCGATTTAACTTCCTTTAGTATGATGTCAATTCAATATGTAAATTCCTGCCAAATATGGTGTAAAGAGTCAATGGTAGTTGATTGTACAGCAGCAACAATCTGTTTTCTAGGTTCACATAAATTTGTTGGGAATGACATCACATTTATCTTTTACAAACCCCCAAAAGGAAGAAATAGCAGGGGAATTGTATGTAGCCACAATTACCCGAGTTTCAAGGGTGACTGTTTCCAGAAGACTTCATGATAGAGGGCTTTTTGCACACTTTTTCTTAACATTTTGTGCCGTTTATTTTTGCAAATATGGAATTTCGAAATAGGATGATTCATTTTGAATAGTCCTGTATTTTAAGCTACGCGTAATATTGCTGCCATAAAAGGAAAACAAATAAGCCATGCGCAGTTCACACATTCATTTTGAAAAATGATCAGCTGCCATATTTTGTCGTGGACTAAAACAATAAACCCGGTGCCGGCTAATAAAACTTGAGTTGTTTCAAGCACACGCGGTGGTGTTAAAAATGTACTGAAATGCAGATAAATCAAATATTTTAGTCAGTGCATCTGGAAAAAATGGTACGAACCCCTCTGCAGGATATGTTTTATTCTAAATTCTACCGAATGACGCTCTTAAGACTTGAAAAAGGATAATTAGTCACCCATAAAATATGATATATCCTTTTCTAAGTAAAATTTATGTGTTAAAGTCCCCATATTGATCAATTATGCCCATTGTTTAAATAGGTTGTGTGCATAAATAGGTTATGGCCAGTGTGTAACATAAAGTTACCTGATTCATTGCCACTGATCCAACTACCAGGTTTGCTCTGTGAGAGCTTATAAAACAGCTTTTGTGAAATAACTTCAAGAAAACATACGAGGCCACTTAATATATATGTTCACATTATACAATTTCCGCATTTTTTCCTTTGCAATCATGTATTACTAACTAACCCATGTTGTTTATATTTGAAAATAATTTTGAAATCGGATAATTCATTTTTTATAACATTTTATACTAATAAGCTTTGAAAGTTAAACTTTTTTTTAGTGTATTAAATTTTATATTTTATTAGCCATCCAAGGGCTATTGTTTTATTTAACCCAAAAATGCTGTACCTGAACATTTCTCAAAAATGTATCATGTCTTTGCGTATACTTTTTATGTCTGCTTTCACCAGTAACGAACTTAATTTTCAAAAATACGTCACAATAAATTTCTCCTGATTTTTTTATTGGATTGAAATAAAATATATATCTTATACCTGCTTCCACCACTATTGAAATCAATTTTCAAAAATATGATATAATAAATTCCCCCTAATTTTTTTTATTTGAAACAAACATAAAAATTAAGTATTTTATTCACTTATCTATTTATGTATTACCTTAGATCATATGTAAAGTGAAATCAGGACTGAAAATAAATAACATTATTCATAATTTTAAGACAGCTGTGACGAAGTCATTTTTTAGCCACCCAATGGGGCTATTGTCTTACGTTGATCACTTTTGGCGTACCAGATCACTCTTCAATATTTTTATCATTTGCTTCAATTTTAATTACATTTAGCTTAAATGTATTCAATTTAATAATTTATCGTTTGCTTTCATTTTAATTAAATGTAGCTGATATAATATTCAAATTAATATTATTTATCGTTTGCTTTAATTTTAATTACATTAAGTTTAAATATATTCAAATTAATAATTCATCGTTTCCTTTAATTTTAATAGCGGAAAATTTTACTATCGTCCATTTCTTGATATTTCATCGTTTACTTTAAAAAGTTCTTTGCAAAATTTGCATAGAACTTTTTCATTCCCCGTATTGTTGAACATATTCTTTTATTCCACAACTTCAATTGTGAGACCACAGTAGTCGTATCTCCGTAGTAGCCAGCACATGGCCGGTGTTGTTACCGTCAAATCTTGGGATTGAGGCCTGATGTCATTACGTAAGACTCCTCATCTACCGGGGCGTATGCACGTGAAATCTGTTGATAGTCGATGTCCTCTTGATGGGGTATATGGAAGTTTGGAGAGCAGTGTGCCAGCTCAGATGTCGTCCTCGTCACTTGACTGAAGCTCAAAATTACGATGAGTTGTCGTCCTGTTAATTTCAAGTACGATGTTAACAAAAACGAATCAGGCTAGTTCAAGTTCAGTTAACTTCACAATGTTAAAAAAAACTGAAATTAGAATAGTGTAAAAATTATGCATTGTCCTCTCCCGATAAGCAAACAATATTTTGTTATACAACGGTTTGTAAAGAAAGCCAATATTCTCTAATCACAAATACAAGGATTTAGAGGGGTTAAGATTATTGCTGCGTGTTACTATGAAAGACGATTGCGTGTAATAGATGATAGCAGCCTCGTCACATCAACCGAAATGGGCGTAAAACTTTAGAATGTAATTCAGTGATATGTGTTACAACTCAGCTAAACTTGACTTGAAGTTTATTCCAAATTCAAACTCTAAAGGAGGTGATAAATTATTCTGAAAGATTTGTGATTAACATATGTCAGACTGTACGAGCTGAGAAGGTGGGAATGGTATCCGATAAATTTTCTTCGATTTATTGAAATTTTTATTCTGTACAAAGTGTCAGAACAAACCAAAATTTCGCCGTAATATCTGCTAAAAGTCATTATTGTTAAGTTCTGGAGGGAAAAGTAGAACTATTCAAAATGAACATTAATTAGTGTAAAGTAAGCGTACTTCCGAACCTCAGGCTCCACAGAAGCAATTACTATCAAAAAAAGAAGATATCTTCTTCAAATACCTAATGCATTTTTATTTTTCCAAGCAAAATATTCTTTAGTACAAAAGCTTTGCCAATGTTATGAACAAAAAGAATAAAAGTTTGACAATTCTGCCACAAAAACCAATAATTAAATTAAATATATCAAAATAAGAGAAACCAATAAATTGTCGAAGTAGATAATAATATTCTGTTTGTATTTTAAAATAAAAGCAGATGATAAAATATTAAATCAAATATATCTTAGCAATGTAAGTATACCTTAAGGAAAATATATGTAATTATTAAAATCATAATGTATTATAATATCAATTTCTATCTTTGAAATCAGTTCTATTTTTTAAAATGCAGTGGGAAATTCACAAGTAGAAGAAATCTTTAAGGGATACAAACGTTGAATTGAACGCAGTAAATTCGAGTGTGACGTTCATGTTACAAGTGGAATACATTCACCCTCTCTCTCTTCCCCGGAATAACATCAATTATTCATTCCTGTGGCCAATCAATCAATACAATATCATCAACCATTATCGGTTGTCTTTCCATTTTGTTCTTTGCACGAAAAGTCCCAAATATTTGCAACTGAATCAGTTCTGAAAGTCTTTTGTGTGCACTTAATCATTCTATGAAGACCATGATGATCAACAACATCAATATCTGGTATACTACATTCCTTGATGTCTTGCAGGGTTGAGGAAAGAGATATAGGGACTAATTATATCGATTAATTTATCAAAATAATTTAATAATTTATCGTTTGCTTTAATTTTAATAACGAAAAAGTTTACTATTGTCCATTTCTCGATACTTCATCGTTTACTTTAATTCTTATAAATTGAGTAATTTAATAATATTTATAAAAAAAAAAACGCGCCTTGAGTGACTAAATCTGTTCTTTGCAAAACTTTGCACAGGACTTTTTTATTTTTAATATTATATATTTATATTCTAAAATAAATAGGTAAAATCGATTGAATACTTATATATCATAGTAATGACTGTTTAGATTATTTCTTAGTATAAATTATTCTAATTTAAATTATAATTTATTTAACTTGTTTAACATCATAATGTTTTACTTTTTTGGAATATCGATAAGCAATTTTTGAGTAAGTTTTTTCCAAATGACGCATAAAAATAATAGCTTATTACTATGGCAATGTATTTTAAATAGAATTATGATTTTTTTCCCCTCTTTCACTCATGAAAATAATGCCTGACAATCAATTTTCCAACATACTCTTTACGTTATAATTATTTCATTTTGAGAATCTAAAATCCTTTTTCGTGTATATTTGAAAATGGAATTCTATAGCATTCATTATATAGTAATATATTACTTTACTTAAATTATGAGAAACGAGTTTTGAATCGTTATCGTTATTTTTTTCCTTTGAAAATTCCAAAATCTATTAACGTTTAAATTTACATTTTTCCGTCATTGAAGGCAGTTAATAAAGAAAAATCGTTTTACTCGTCGATTTATTTTAATGTTGGTTCGTTAAAAAGATCAGGAAAAAAAAGGTTCAGTATGATTCGTTTAAACGTTCGGATTGAATTTATTATATTTCATAACCATTAATGGTTTAGAACTGCGATCATTATTCGTATTAGAAGGGATTTTGAAGCATCTAAAATCAAATTCATATATCGAAAAAAAATTGAAACTTTGACAATTGTCTTCAAAAATAACTTTTTTCTGATTTTCAGAATTTAATACCATTGCTAAACTTATTTTTAAACTCTAAATTTACTCACTTTAAAAGTACTTTCTACTTAAAGTACCTTTTAATTCGCACTCTTACTAAATTATTTTAGTAAATGCCCCCGAAATAGCAGAATTCATCGATTTGTGAAATGTTGTTGATGAACAATTGTTAAACTTCTATCAATGTGTGTGTAGGAAACATTTGACTAATGAGAATTCCGATAAATGTGTGCTACATTGCTACTAAAATCTGATAGAATATTGCAAAATCAATATGATTAAATACATGAAATTGAACTGTTTTTGATTATGTCTTATTATCTTTCTTAGTAATAACAATATTTTTAAAAGTCTGGATAAAAAAGCTAATACTTCATCAACGCAGATCTTCCATGAGTTACAAAGATTTTAAATCAGCTTTGGTCTAACAAATATGAACATCCCTTTTCTACAAGATAATAAAATTAAATCTTATACTAACACATGATGTTTCAGTCAGAAAGTCTTTATTCTAACTGCAGACTTTTATCATATAAAAATCAGCATAAACAATAAGGAACACTAGGTTAAAAATGTAATTAATAATAGGAAATTTAGATAGGGCGATATCAAAAAAGTCAATCGAAATTATACGCTGGTTATTAGATATTATCAGATGCAAACAATCAACCATAACCAATCTTTGGACAACATAAAAACTATTTCATTAAAATAATTAATTAAAAAAGAACATTCCAATGGAAATCATACTCAGAAAAATAAAATTTATTGCATATCTTTCATGATGAGGGAACATCCCTCGAGTAATAACTTTTAAAAGCTTTTAACCTGTCATTTAAATACCAAGGAATCTTAGGCTGCTTAGAAGAAAGCAAAGAGAAGGAATGGAATGGCCTTTTCGTACACGTACATATAATATATAGTTCTACAGTATTATAATCTTCTAAAAGTTAAAATATATGAGTTATCAGAAATGACCCAAAAAAACTTTTCGTATCTGTACCCATATTATATAGTTCCACAAGATTACGTTCTTTTCAAAGTGTGAAATACCTGTGTTATCAGAAGAGAATAAGTTAAAATGCTACCAACAGCAGACAAAATGAAACTTTTGGTGAAACGGAAGCAACCCCAACTCGTAAAAGCGAACGCTTTATCATTCGAAACCATTAAAATTATGCTTTTTTCTGTTTTCATCTTTATCCCGGTGGCAACGATTCTTTGCCACAGCTCTTCATTATGCCTTTTTGACTTCACGTCGGCTTCGTGCACAGCTGCAGCTGCTCCGCACACACAGAAAAAAGACAAAATAGCTCTCACAGCTGCGAAAATTGCGGCTCTTATGTAGCTTGGAACATATTTAGGGTCGTATGAGGCAAACCGTACCAGAAATGCGAAAAGTCCGGCTAAATCATTAACCTGTAATACAAAAACAGGGAACGAAAGTTCTTGGTCTATGGAGAAAAAAGCATCTATTATGTATTGATATCTGGTGAAGTAGTGTTCTATATTACTCTTACAAATGAATACTTCATTTTCAATGGTAAGTTTGTACCCCAAAGCAACATGTTGTACAAGCAGTCTGCGTGACATGAGGCAGAGAAGAAAGAACAGAACACCAAGGATTGTCACTGGCTCAAAACGAAGTACCTCGTACAATATCATGACAGGATAAAGTCGAGGACAGTTTCTGTTTTCTGATGGAGGAATTATATTAATCGTGTAGTATCGGAGGAAACGCATGCAACTACTGTCCTTCAAATCACGTAAAATTGCGACACATCCCATTATCGGAATCACAATTGCCATGAAACTAAAGATATTTATCACGGCGGATGAAATGAAGCATTTCATCTCTGACACAAGATGGAGTAATTTACTAAGAGAGTTATTAATTCTGTGTCTTCTTTTAAAAAGGCAACACCAAACGACAAAAGAGCTCATATCTGTTATTTTCCGAGCCAATATAGTATGGAGCTTATGTATATAACGAAGATCATATAGATAGAAAGATACTACAAGATGAACGCAGAAGAA
This sequence comes from Nephila pilipes, assembly GCA_019974015.1. Classification (NCBI taxonomy): domain Eukaryota; kingdom Metazoa; phylum Arthropoda; class Arachnida; order Araneae; family Nephilidae; genus Nephila; species Nephila pilipes. Next base: position 61,344 of record BMAW01090222.1, on the reverse strand, counting down.
AACCCAAAGAATAATCAGCAGTTTTTGATACCATCTAAAAATCCTTGAAGTGGTATTTCTGGCCTTTATATCAAAATCCACTCCAAATACCAAAGAAATATTCTTTAACACAGATAGAGGATGTTTGTGTCTATCAATGGTATGGCTGATAGCAGATGTTTTCTTCAAGATATCTCTCGATTCGAAATTCATTCTGTTTCTTAATATTATGTAGGATATTCAATTCTCGGTTTTCCTTTTCAATTGATTCTCAAAAATGATAGGAAATCAGATGTATTCAGTACATGTTTATTAATATTTAAAGATCAAACTTTAAATTTCTCGACTGCTAATATTTAAACTGTAAGACAAATAATGCATTTAGTTATCAGCAATGAAATATTTAGATACATGCAGTCATTGAAAATAAGCATTTTCATTGGTTAATTATCTTCCCTTCTTTTTTCCTCGATTTTTTTGTACCTATATGTCTATCTGACACCATGTATCGAGTTTGTTATTTTATTTCCAAACAAGCATACATATAAATTTTGTTTTCGTAGTCAAAATCGATGCTTAAATTACAGTAATTTTCTTTATTTTAAATATATCATATAAAATATGAAAATGAACCTATTATAGTATAAAAAAGTATTCGGAAATATTCATCTAATTGCGAGATTTGCATAAATAATCAATTTTGAAATACGTTAAATACAAAACTAAGAGTTTTTAATGCACATCCAATACTTTTACAGCAATTTTACTGTGCTAAATTAGTATAAATAGGAAAATTATTTTATGGACGAAACATTTTAGTAAACATTTCAGTAATTATTTTATGTTCTATTAATTTTTCGACCCTTTATTTGCAATTTTTTTTAAATATTTTATCGTTTAAGATTAATTTTTTGCAATTTGGTGCTTTGTTAGAATTTTTTACAATAATTTGCTATATTGAATGCATTACGAGGGTTGCTATTTATATTTCTGTCCTAATAATGAAAAAACAAATATGTAGGATCGAAATTGGTTTTATTGTTTTTCAAAATATTCTCCATGATGATCAATACACTTTTGCATGCGTTTGAACCAATTTTCAAAGCACTTTTTCCAGTCCGATTGAGGTAACTCCAAAACATGCGTTTTGAATGCATCAACCGCTTCTTCGAGGGTCGAAAATCGTTGTCCACGTAATTTATTTTTGATGTGTGGGAATAAGAAGAAGTCATTGGGTGCCAAATCAGGGCTGTACGGCGGATGACCCATCAGTTCGATCTTTCGCTCCGTCAGAAATGCCTTTGTTTGAGTCGATGTGTGAGAGCTCGCATTGTCATGATGAAGAATGATTCGCCTGTTCTTCTGCTTTTTTCGAATTTCTCCGATGACTTCTGGCAAACAAATGGTCGTGTACCATTCAGAATTGACCGTCCTGCGTTGCTCTAACGCCACTGTTGCCACATGACCGTTAATGCCGAAGAAACAGGCAATCATTTGTTTCGATGTGCTTCTTCCTCGAACAACTTTTGTTGGTTTTGCCTCATCTTGGAAGACCCATACAGTTGATTGCTGTTTTGTTTCCGGCTCATATGCATAGATCCATGATTCGTCACCTGTGTAGATGTTATACACAGCCTTTGATGTACCTTGAATGTATTTTTCCAACATTTCCTTGCACCAATCGACACGAGCCTTTTTTTGAGCGTTTGTCAGATTATGCGGGATCCAACGCAAACAAATTTTTTTTACGCTCAAATGTTCATGCAATATTTTATTGATGCTAGTCATACTAATGTCCAAAGACGCCTCTATCTCACGGTATGTCACATGACGATCTTGCTTTATCAGTTCACGCACAGCATTGATCTTTTCTGGCACAACAACGGATTTTGGACGACCTGCACGGGATTCGTCCTGGATCGAACATCGACCACGATTAAATTCGTTATACCAATTTTTTACAGTGCTGTAGGATGGCGCTTTATCGCTGCATAAAGAATTAAGTTCATCGAAGCACTCTTGTCTTGACAATCCACGTCGAAAGTTATGAAAAATAATGGCACGGAAATGTTCACGATTCAATTCCATTTTTTGACAGAGAAGAACTTTTCAATTTACTGTCAACAACACAAATAAAGCTATAATGGTAAATCGTTTGCTGAATTTATGTTTAAAAATATCAAACTTTCGATTAAAATCGTCTGCGGTCGCCTAGCAACACTTACTGTTGCCAAGGCCAGAAATATAAATAGCAACCCTCGTAAAAATCTAAAATTATATTAGTTTTTGTTATTGAACATACAGTTGCTCAAAACCCTATGACTGCACGTACATATCCTATTTTAGATTTATTTGTGTGTGAAATAAATGGAATTTGGAAACGTAATTCGAAAGCGTAAGAAAATAATTGCAATAGATGTGTTGTTTAAAAAAAGAGTTCTGATTATTAATTCAGAAATAACTATACATCATAAAGAAATCAACTTTTTTTTTCAAACAAATTTTAAAATTCAATCAGATTTAATACTTTATATTTAAACTAAACAAAAAGTAAGAATGTAATATTAAAATAAACACATTTACTGTATATGATAAAATGAATACGGTGAGTTTATTATTTTGTTTGATACCAACTTTGACATTTTATATTCAAAGTTTAAACATTTCATTTTAATGCAGTTAGAAATGACGCACAAATCTTTAACTACAAATAATCATTTAGAGTTTGAACAATACGAGATAAATTGTCGTATAAATCAAGATCTCTTTCTTCCTTTCTTAGCTCCAAAATATTTTTATCTGACTATTAGATATACCTTTAGTATATGAGGGCTATTCAGAAAGTAAGGAACGTTTTGGAATTAAAAAGGAATTAAGTACAAGAAAAAAAATTTATTATATACATCAGAAAGAGCGATTAAAATTCTACTTTTCTACATAGTCACCAAACAAATTGAGGCACTTATCATAGCGGTGGACAAGCTTTGAAATTCTTTCGTCATAGAATTCTGCCGCCAATTTTAAACAACAAAGTCCGTGAAACTTGTGGAAAACTAAGCGAAAGCTCCGTTATTGTGAAACGGCGGTTTTCACGAATCTTTTCATCAACTTTAGCGACCAGTTCGTCAGTCACAATGCTAGGGCGTCCACTCTTCTCTTCATCGTGAACGTTAGTTCAGCCATTTTTAAACTCAATGCACCATTTCCGGATTGAACTTTTATTCATTACGTTGTATCCGTACACTTCACACACTTGCCGATAAATTTCCATAGGTCTTAGGTTTTTTGCCAACAAAAACCGTATCATAGACCGCACCTCACAACTGGTGGGATTTTCAATTGCAGCACACATTTTAAATTTGAATATCGAAAAAACGGGTGGCGTGAAAATGTTCTCGTTTTGATGGCTGGACGCCGACTGAGATGCCAAGCACGCAGACACCGAAATATACGTGATCGGCACGCGCCTAGCGACGTCAGACGGAAACGTTCCTTACTTTCTGAATAGCCCTCGTATATAAAACTGAGTTCCAAATTCTGCTCGTGAATTCCACATTGGTTCAATTGATCAGTGTGATTAGTTATACCAATGAATGACATACAAAGTTTTAGTAAAGAACATGAAAAATAATTCATTTCAATGAGACTTTCTGCGACAGGTGTTTTCAACACTTAAGGTGATTTTTTTTCCCATCCTGTGATGAGGATGTCAATTCCCCTTGGGTGAAGGTTCGATTCAAACTCCCGATCTTTGTGTCCAAAGAAAACTCGTCCGGTCGTCTTCGTTGACCTCTTAAATCAGGCCTGACCAACCCGCGGAGTTGTGTCATCTGAAAAAATATTTTAAACTTTTGTTGTACATAAAAGTACTAAAGAACATTCCATCGTAAGTCGTTCGTATCTACCATGGGAATATCTCACCACCTAACTGAACTTTATCACAATTTTTCTTTCATCTTGTTCAGAAACAATTACAAAACTCTTTTTAAAAAGCTCATGCGCCATTTGGTGCGATTGGGCGATACTCAATAACTAGCTAGTGAACTTACTGAAGAGTGGAGGAGTGCGTTACTAGACGCAGGGAGGGAATGCGACACGCGGAACATGGGGGAAAACAGCAGCCAGTCTGTCTGCAGCAAGCCTTATATATATTTGACGCAGAAACGTATTGTTCCAAATAGACTGACTGCTCGGTGTGTTTTGATCGCTGATAATTTAGTGCCAGCTTTATGTTGTAACTGCTGGACAGTTTTTTTAAATTGTATTTCGAGTAAATATATTTAGTTCAATGAAATGTAATTTCCCTTAATTTATAGCAGAATGTGCTTCATTTCTCTAATGAGGTTCAGGAGGATTAGTCGCTTCCAAGATTCGAAAAGTGAAAGTTGTAGTAGTTTTAAAAGGGAGAATTTGAATCAGCATTGAATTCATCACTTAGATGACGCGCACGCAAATACACACACAGATCTCTCTCCCTCTCTCTATCTGTGTGTGTGTGTGTGTAAGATAAAGCAATGAAATTATTATTAAAACACATAAGAATACGAAAACAAATAAAATCCAAAATCAATAAAAGAAAACATTTATAGAACTAAGTAAAAAGGATGAATAAAAATTGAATCAAATATGGAACTAAATGAATAATTTGAATACCCTACAAAACAAAACATGCATATTCAGACTGGGGACTGAATAGTGGGGTTAAACTTTGTTCTACAGTACCAACCCTCCCCCAATGCATCTTGTTGGGCAAAAAATGGATTACTCCCAAATTCAATTTGTAAATTAAAGAAAAGAAACATGAAACGAAGAAGAAAATGATAGGCGAGATATCTCAATTATATATATATATATATATATATATATATATATATATATATATAT
>BMAW01090222.1:30174-53786 GCA_019974015.1 Nephila pilipes | reverse complement strand
TGAGCAATACTAGATAATTCTATCTAGGAGGTGAGCAATACTAGATACTTCTATCTAGATCCTGGTATTTAGGAGGTGTTGGCTAACCCCTGCACCCCACGGCTGATTCGACCTCTTCGTCTTCATGGCGCTGACTGGCTAAGATTTTTTTTTTTTTTTTCCTTGTAAAAGAACAGGGGTAGTCATTTTGCGTCACATCAGGGCCAAATTCAGGTTGAACATGTTATTCCCATCCATATGAGAGAATGAGATTTCGAGTTCGACGAGTCATATGTAGGCTGTCATTGTCATTCAGCGACACAATTCCTTTATTGAGTATGTCATGCTTTTTATTTTGGATTTCACGACGCAGTCTAGTAAAGTGTTACAATATGTTTCGGAATTTATTGTGCAAACGTATATTGTATATTTATTTTGCGTGCTGAAATTGTTTGCTCGAACTTAACTTTTTTGCGTAATGCTAAAAGCCTCCATTCCCATCCTCGAGTGTTTTCTTACCATTATATTCCCTTAGTGTTATCCCCAAGCATGTCATTGGTCATTTGATAAATTTAGGAAGCTTTCCCGCCTTTTGTTTGCAGAAAACGAATCTCAGTGCGTGTTTCACAATCAGCAGCATTTTGAATTAAGTAGGGCACTTTAAATGCTCACAAACCAACGAAATCGTGGGCGAATGCCTCCATGCTGGAGACTGTGACTAACCGACAGATATAGGTACTCAGTGGAATATAGCTTGGAATGGTGATAGTAGCGCTGCAGCTGTCAAATTTAAAACTTACTTTAAAAAAAAACATACTTTTTGTTACAACTGTTACGGCGGGACTTTTACCGTTAGCCGCGACACTAATTTGTACCTTTCCATACAACTAGAGGCGACAGTTAAACCTTCATCAAAATTTAAAATTAAAAAAAGAAACATTTTACATATTAAATTATATATATATTTTTTAAAAAAACTGAGAGCCGTTTTGAAAAGAAAGTATCTTATAAAATTTATTTATATACAAATGAAGTGAATATTTGATGTTTATGTTTCACTGCCATATTCTGTGCTTAAATATAATCTTGATAATATATCCAATATCAATCGCAAATATTTATAACCTTCGATAGGTATCACAGGCATTTAAGGTTTTTAAATTTGAGATTAGATTTGAGATTATTTATAATTACAATGGAGACAACACAATTATTTAAAAAGGTCTTGTCATTAAATTTTGGTGGGCATTTATCTCGAAAGATATTCATCTCTGTTGTTATTAAAGATATAATGCATCTTAATTGAAATGATTAGTCGTGTTTTTCGGACGAACACGTTTATTGATACACAAGCAGAATAATTTAAAAAAAAATAGGTTCAATTAGACAACAAAGCAGAAGTGCTTACATGACCTCCATCATTGCCTCCTCACTCTCGTCTCCTTGGTGGAGAAGTGGGCAATGCACAAAAGCAAGGATCCCCTCTAATGGCCATTTTGATCTCGTGGACGTAATGTTGATCCTATGGGCTTTCGACTACCATTCTCAAATATTTACTATTTCATCCATTTGAATGCAATAAAGTGCATCCTAAGGAGCAAAAAATAATGAAGGCTTCTGGGGAATTTTTTCTTCCTCCGATTTTCAAAAATATTTGTACCCCTATTTTAATGATTCGTTGTCTAGTGTTTAAAAAAATATTTTGGAAAATCGGTAGAAAAAAGTAGTTTTGTAGAAGCCTTCATTATTTTTTTTTCTCTTTCGGATGCACTTTATTACATTCAAATAGATCAAATAGTAAAGATGTGAGACCAAAAATCGAAATTCCATAGGATGAACATTACGTTCATGAAATCAAAATGGCCGGTAGACGGGAGCCTTAATACAGTATGTAGAAAAATAATTCACTCCCTTCAAAAACAACTCTACATAACAATAGCTTACAACGGGTTCTCAAATGCTTTACCTTCAACTTACCTTTTGGGGGTCTACTTTGTGGTCGCGGTAGCCTAATGGTCATGGTCGCGGACGACGTTGCCTACTTTGAATGGTTGGTTCGAGCCCTGTCACAACTATGATCCACTGTTTAGCGGGACTTATGCACGTTAAATCTGGAAGAGGTCCCTAGTCCACCCATTAAGTGTAGTGTGGAATTTTAGAAAGAAGTGACCGCTCAGGTGTCATTTTCGTCGCTTGACCGAGGTACAGAATTACGAGGTCCGTCAGCAGTGCTCTTTCGGTTGTTTCTCAAAGCGAATTGGGACCCCATCTTGTGAAAGAACCGTGACTTTTGTATTAATATTACTATATAAGAGGAAAAGTGAATAGAAAAAGAGAAGATAAAGGGATTGGAAGTATTACAGAGATAAGAGGAGGTTGAGGATAAGCGATACTAATGAGCTCACTATATTGGCACGATGTCTAGTGAGTAAGTTAATGAAAGTGATATTTAGTGACGCAAGAGCCAGATATGGTATACTGCGCCAAACAAGATGTATCTGTTTTTTCGACGTGTGAAAAAAATGAAAAAAAGATTTTAAAAAATAAATGTTAATAATAATTTTGTGTTGATTTTTGTATTGTAATTATTTCAATAAAGGGAAATAGAAATTTCCGCCCCTGTCCTTGATAAGTAGACATTACAAGTTTAGTTTTTTAGGATAGTTGAACTGAAGTAAGCTTTATACAAAAAAAATCACAATTATCTTTAAAAATTATTGCTTCTGTTTGTTTGTTTTTTTCTCGTATGACTTCATAACAAAGGAAATAACAAAATTTACAAAAGATTTATTGACATATATTTAAATGAACACATCACATGATAAAAAAAATACATTTAGCTCTTCATTTGAAGTACAATAAAGATATAAAAAATATTACATATTTAAGGAAATAAAAAACAAATTTTTCGTCAGATTTCTTATTACTGAGTTAGATTAAATCTTAAAATGCTAAAATTTTTCCATTGGTAAAAAAGAGCATCCTAAAATTTAATTTATTACGTTGTAAAATTTAATTTACATTTTCTTGTAAATGAATGTCCCACAACACAGAAAAATATCGGTATTCGCGTTTTTCTCAATTCTTTTTTTTTAAATTCCACTACACTTTCCCGAAAATCTGCTCTATAAATAGAGCTGATTTTTCCATGTTATGAAATGAGCCTATGTTTAAAGCAGTGAACATAATTCTTTTTTTCTAATAAAAATTCATAAATGTTAGGTATGGCCCCATATTTATACAAAAAATAAAGTAAACATGAAAAACAAAATCAAGTTTCTTAAAAATTTTACTATATTCAACTTTCGAAATTATAATGCTCATTATAGAGAATGTTATTTTATGGAATAAAATATTTATAGTGAATTTCGTAAAAGTTTAAAGAAATAAATGCGGTAGATTTTTTTGCAAAATGTACCTTACAATAAGTATATGCCTTCGAAATAAAAATTCAGCTACTGATTATTAATTGTTCACATATAATTATTCATTCTTATAAATGGGATGTTTGCATAAACAGATAGAGAAATATACAAATAACTCAACGTTGAAGATTAGATATTTTGCTTTGAAATTTTTTGAGGGTTATTTAAACTAGGCATAAATAGGCTCATTTATATTTGTCGAAATCGTCTCGGTTACCTTAAAAAGCAATTAATAACACGAATATATTTCATTATTTCTCACTGATACCAGTCATGTCGATTCTACGGTATCTGTCCATTACTTCAGAGTTAAGTCCTTCGAACTTAAACGCATTCTTGTAAAAAACGAACAAAGTTCCTGACGAACGGAACTCTAAGGAAGTTGATTCTGGATTATGCATAAGTACTGCTGGTGGAAAAGGCTGAAGCGGATCATGTTCAATAATAAGCTTCAAACTGCAGAATATTTCATCCTTCTTTACGAATTCTTTGTATCCGGAGGGACTTTTTCCCCACAATTCTCTAATAAGAGGAATGTAATTAAAATCATTCGAACCTAACTCAATTTTTTCACTAAGAATCAATCGCAAAAGATCGCGAAATTGCTCCAACGATAAATACGGCAATAAGATCTGTGCGACATCCAAAAATTCTCTTAGAGCCGGCCATTCCAGAAACGTTTCTAAAATTTGTAGAGGGAAATTTTTTAGCAATTCAGCTTGCTGATTCTGGTTGAGTTTCGACAAACAGAATTGTAATTCATCGTGGTCGATCCAACCTCGTTTTAGAGTGAACGACAGCCATTGCAATCTCCCTTCCTCTGTAAGTTTTGGAAAAAAGACATGGAGGCCTAAGGGATTACACCTGCTAATTCGGGCGATTTCTTCCCAGTCTAAAACGTTCTCCATTTTTAAATACTCCGTCCACTTTAGAGCGACTGTACGTAAGCTTCTTTGCAAACCTTTTTTGTAATGAGCGTTCATACACCCCCAAAGCGTAAACACATCCTCTTGGAAGCAGTACATGCAGGCTAACTCGAAACGATCTCCAATATCTACGTCATTGTCATCAATCAGGGCCTTTGCGGTCTTCCGTCTGGCGATTTTAGCATCATGAGTCCAATGCAATCGATCAGTGAAGCCTCTGATAGATCTTAAAATGACATAATGATCATTGATCCATTTGTCAGTTTGTATGAGCATAAATCGAAGTAACGCCAATACATCTTTTGAAATGGATGGGGGTATTGGCAGGGTGGATACTTTTTGACGTATGAGAGTCTCCCACTGCTTATTTGGTAGAACGAGAATTTTATCCTCGCCTTCAAATATTATGTGAGTGAATTGACGTACATGCCAGAAATTATCTTCTACCTTAATAAATTCCAATTTATCCGCTTTCTTGATCTGATTGTGAAGTATTGGGTCGAAAATTGCTTCAATTTCCTTGCTGGGCCACGTGGAGAAGTGAGTTCCACGGTTCTTGATGAAATCGCTCACTTCTGGGTCTCTGAACACTGCGACAGCAATCTTCGATAGAGCTATTTGTTGCAAGGAAACAAAAGTTTTTCCCAGCAACATGATGAATAGAATGAACAATGGCGATTTTCTCTATCCTTTTCCTTTCGAAACTAAACCTAAAAGAAAGAGAACATACATTGGAAAGTCTATTAAACATTGTTTTTAATATCAATTAATATTATTTATGCAAATTATATATATATATATATATATATATATATATAAACAAGACACAAATAGGGCACATTTCACAAACATTAAAACATTCTAAGAATAACTAAAAAAATGAAATGTTGCATCTATCACATAGCAAATGAATAAATAATTGCTATAGTATAAGAAATTTCCAGGTAAAATAATAATGCTGATAAATAGCTGATTATAAAACGATTAACAAATCATCTACTGTATCAATTTCTGTACAAAAAAAAAAACTGAAATAAATAAAATAGGAATATTCATGTTTATTGAAAATGAACTATTACTTGTAACAGAAAGCATAATTAAAATTTCACAAAATGAACTCTAAATCTTTAAAAAAAATTAACTGTTTTATTGATTTAATGATATATTGTTAAATTTTTTCAGGAAATTCTTAACCCTTTCGCTACCGGAGGGAGAAAAAAGAAGCATTTCCTTGGGCCCGCAACTTCTTACCACGGAGTGTCACGCTGTGCCCAGACGATTTTAGATATTAAGCCTAATTCGCGAAAAAAATTCCTCTAAAGTCGGCTATTCATTAGAATTCTTTGGTTTTTACTTATATTATTTAAAATGCATTAAACTTAATATATACGAAAGAAAAAAAGATTTAATCGAGAATTGTATGTTTTATACATAAAATTACATAAAAAGTCATATCATTTAAGAAAATACAAAATATACCTACATTTGTTACTGAAATTTCATGGTGTAATGATATACCATTACATGGAATATTAGGATATAAAAAATGAATCTTATTTTGCTGTTTAGTATTTTTATAAGAAAAAATTCTTCAACGCATAGTCCAACGTCACATGTCTTATACACATATTTTGTCAACTTTTGTTGCTTCACTCAAGATTTTGAGCAAAGGGCATATCTTCGTCCTTTTTTTCATTTAATGGCTATGTACAGATTTGGATTATTTTCGCTAACATCACTTCAATTATTAATTCTCAAGATTCATTCATTAATTCGCAAATCTCTGTATCAGATAAACACTTTCTTTTCGTCATGACTGTCACTACAAATAAAAACCGACCGAATTAAACGAACAGCTCGGAGCATCTGCTACTAAAAGCCTTAACCCCCATAAACATCCATAAATTCTCATTCGAACTTCTAAGAAGCAAGAAAGAAAGAAAACAGCAAACCGAATAAAGTGCACCTTTTAAATCATGTCATTACATTTAAAGAGCCGCGTTGTAACAGTAGCGAATATACTTTTTGGGGTACATAACCCTCACGGGCTTTAATCCCCAGTAAATTGACTATTAATTGTAGGTGAGACAGAACTATGGTTTTTCACTTGCCCAGGAGTTAGGTTTAAAATATAAAATTATTTAAGTTACGGAGCAATAGCCTTAGAATGAAATACCTTTAAGTTGCAAAAATATTATCTATAATAAAATTAAATTTAAAAATATATACATAGTCACCGCTAGTTAATAAAAACTAGTAGTGTTAAATTAGATCAGTAAAATATGAAGAATTTAAACTATTGAGTCTAAAAGTTTGAAATATTGCTGCTTGGTTGCTCGGTCTGGTCGCAGTGAGATCGCGCGCTGTGATTGGTCGAGGGTGAAATATGCTATTTTACTATATATAGGTGGGTGGGTATGAGTGTTGAAGAGACTGGAGTTTCGGTGGGAGTGGGATTTTTAGCTAAAAATTAATCTATTAAAGTATTAAAATTTCTCGAGGTCTATGAAGTTGTGGATTATTTCTGATTGGGGTGAACTTTTCAATTTCTTGTATGGTTTTATTCGTTGATATATCAATTTTTGAAAAGAAGTTTATTGACAGTTTTTTAATAAAATTTTTAAGAGGAAAGAGTTTTATTGTATTTCTAATATCAGCGTTTCTCATGTACCAATGGGCGTTTATAATCATTCTTATAGTTGCATTTTGGGATTTTTCTATTAAATCAAGGGTTGTATTTGCGCATTGCGACCAGACCGGGCAAGCATAGGTCAGGATAAGTCTTAGTATCAGGGTGTGGATAAACAATTTGTTACATCTACTTAATATAGAATTTCGCAAGATAAGGGGGTATAAATTATTAACTGTAGATTTATAGTGTTTTCTAATGTGTATTTTGTGTTGTTTTAAAGTAAGCTTTTTATCCAACGTAACACCAAGATACTTGGTGGATAAGGACCAGGGTATGTTTTTGTTTTCTAGGTAGATATCTGGTTCGATTTTTTTCTGTAATTTCTGGAAAAGAAGACGGCATCAGTCTTGGAAACATTCAGGGCGATTTTCTAAGTAGAATACCAATCTTCTAATTCCTTTAGGTGTTCGTTTAGTGCTTGGCCTATATTTGGTGAGAAGTAGTGTCGGGCTAGTATCTCAGTGTCATCTGCATACATGCATATTTTGGTATGTTGGTGTTTAGGGACGTCGTTCACGTAATAATTGAATAAAATTGTAGATAAAATTCCACCTTGTGGAACTCCAGCTTCGATATTTCTTGGGTTTGAATATGATCCATTGACTGTGACTGAAAAATTCCTATTGTTGAGATATGATTTTACAATTTTTATTAAATAGGGGGGGGTATAATTAATCATTTCAAAAAGTAATCCTGTATGCCAGACTCGGTCGAAAGCTTTCTGGATATCCAGGAAAACCGCACCGGTGTTTTGTCCTTTGAAGAAACTAGTTTTGATGAACTCCACCACACGGAGCAGTTGGTGTGATGTGGAGAGTTTCGGGATGAATCCATGCTGCTCGTGAATTAAAATGTCGTTTTCTTGGGGGTATTTGGTCATTCTTGTGTGTATTTTTTTTCTGCTATTTTGCTCAGGATTGGTAATAAAGATATTGGTCGGTAATTTTCAGGCCGGGTAGGGTCTTTATCCGGTTTCAGTATCGGTATGACTGCGGTGGTTTTCCTGGAATCCGGGAAGTGACCGAGGTCTAGCATGTTTTGAATAATATTTCTGAGTTGGAAGATACATAGGTGAGGAAGGTTTTTGATCATTTTATTGGTAATTCCTTCTCTTCCAGGTGCTTTTTTAATTTTAATTGTTTTTATGTATTGAGCTACTTCAGATGCTAGTGGGGGGAAGTGGGGGTTTGGAAGTTTATTTCGTTGTTGAAGAATTCGTGAACGACATCTTTTACAGTATCATCGTGAATAGGTGTATTTATGTCATTCGATTTGAATTGATTTTGAAGGAAGTCTGCCAGAATTTCAGCTTTTTCAGTGTCGCTAAGTGCAATACTAACAATGCCATTAAGGGCGGAGATAGGAGACCGCTTTTTTCTGAAAGCTTTGGCCATACCCCAAAGGGTACCGCTTTCTGCATTCAGATTTTCAAGCGTATCTTCCCATTCTTTCTTTTTGTGTAAGTGCACTTTTCGCTTGATTTCTTTTTGAATTCTGTTAAGTTTTTCTTTATCAGCTGGGAATCGGATGAATTGCCAGATTTTTCTGGCTTTATTTCGTTCTCTGAATAATTCCCTGAGTTCTCTAGCGATATATGTTTGCTTGTTAGTGTTTATTGGTTTGGAGGTGATCTTATGTGCACTTGAAATGTTTTGAGTTAATTCGGCGACCTGTTTATCTATTTCCTCTCCGCTGTTTGCTTTGGGAAGTGTGAATGTGTTGATCGTGTTCTCTAGTAATGTTTTCTTAAATAGAGCCCAGTTTGTACGAACTTTTAGTTCAGGTAGTTCGTACTTGCTCTGTGAGTCGAAATGGATCCTCACAGGGTTATGATCGCTACATAATTCGGGTAGCGAGTGAATTAAGAAGGGTCAATGGAGTTCTTCGTAATTGCTATGTCGATAACGGAGGCGGCGTTATAGCCATAACGTGTCGGTGTGGGTGGGGCTAAGAGTTCTAAGCCGTTCTGATTGACAAAGTTTCTTAAAGCGTTACCTCGTGACGAGTTGTTACGTACAGCTCCAGCTAGTGTGCTTAGCGTTTAGATCTCCGCAAGTTAATGAGATCGGCCCTAAATTTAAAATAGTATTTATATCTGATGGAATATCTTAGGCTCTAACAGATGGTGGGATATACATCGAGGTAACTAGTATTGGGTTTCCATCTGCTGGGGTAAGTGCAAAGATAGTTACTTCTGCACCTGTAGTGTGGGTGTTGGTACTTTATAGTGTGGGAGAGGATTTTTAATTAAGATAGCAGTGCCGCCGTAAGGTTTGTTTGCTGTTGGTGTGGGTGGTCTATCGTTTCTGTGTATGGTGAAGTTTGGCATAGAGAATTTCATGCCTGGTCCTAAATGTGTTTCCTGTAATAAAATTAGATCTGGGGAGTGCTTATCAATAAAGTGTCGTAATTCAACATCAAGACACTTTATCCCTAGGACGTTCCAGGTAACCAGTTTGAGGCCGAGGAGGGTGAATTTTAATTATTAGTTGTGGGTTGTGAAGCGACCTCACCCGCTATAAAGATATTGAGTTTAAATAAATCGTTATTTACTTTGGACATTGAATTAAGTGCTTCAAATAGCTTAGAGAATTTGTTGAATAAATTTTGTAATTCACTTATTGCTGTGATAAAATTAAAGTTTCCAGGGCTATTGTTAGAATTATTATTAATTTGAAGATTGGGGGTTCAATCGGTTCAAACTGGTTTGAAGCTTCAGCCTGTTTTCGCACTGTGGGTGGCATCATCTCTTGGGGGGGGTTGCTACAAACTCTCGCAAAGGTCAGGTCTGAAGTAACGGTTCTGTATTCAGGAATGGTGTTTCTTTCTATGGTTTTCTGTGTGGCTTCTCCCTTCTTTGGAGTTCTCTTCGGAAATAGGGGACAACCCTGCCAGGATACCATGTTGTTTTGGTTGCAGTTGATGCTGGTGGGGTTTTCTATTCTTTCCTTTATGCCCCACTCTCCCGTGTAAATGTTCGCTCCGTATTTCAGGCATCTGGTATTCATTCGGCAGTTCATTGACGAATGGTGAAAGTAGTTGCAGTTATAACACTGCGTTGTGGTTTGTTTTTTTCTTGAATGGTACTACTTTCACCATTATATGCATAACAGCATTGATCTTATAGATATCCAGTGCATCTTTCGTGAGTCGTATTTCGACCATGAAGATGAGAAGGGGGTGTTTGGTTTTTAGCTGTCTTAATTGTGCAACTTTTTGCACTTTGATCCCTTGGCTCTCCAAGTCCTCATTGATGTCTTCGACTTCTGCATGCGTAGGAAGGCCTTTGATGCAGACTTTCAAAGCCTCTCATTTAATGGTTGAATAACGTAGTATTCAGCTTTCATCGTGGTTAGTTGCGAGGAGATCCCGAGGTGGTCGTCTTCCGTCTCAGGATTGACTTTGGTGTACTGACCCGAGAGTTTGCAAGTTAATCTTGGGTAGCTTCTATTTATTGCTTGGATGATCAGGTTATAGTTTGGAGTCAGTTTCAGCATATTAGGTTGAACTTTGAGCGGGGGGAGAGGGATCGGCGTCAGCTTCATCAGGGTCGCAATCCGATAGGATGTCAAAGCTATTGCTCGTATCTAAGTTTAGGTTTTTAGCAGAATTAATATTTACACTTTTAGTAGTTCTAGCTGGTCTAGAAAAACCTTCATTATCTATGGTCCTTTGAGCTTTAGGAGCTCTGCTAGTGCTTGGTTGGTCCTCGTTAGGCTTAGGTTTATCAGTTATGCTGCATGA
This sequence comes from Nephila pilipes, assembly GCA_019974015.1. Taxonomy (NCBI): domain Eukaryota; kingdom Metazoa; phylum Arthropoda; class Arachnida; order Araneae; family Nephilidae; genus Nephila; species Nephila pilipes. The sequence goes on along the minus strand of BMAW01090222.1, from coordinate 43,020 downwards.
GTCAGTCATTCTTTTTCCTGAGACTTTTAATACTATTATTGCTACCATTATTGATATTTAAGTTAAAATCTTTGTGCAATTTACATTTTTTAACTGGGGAGAGTGAAAAAGTGTTCAGCTCATCTGTTAGACGGTCAAAATGTTTCTCGATTTTTATCTTCTCGGTCATCAGATCGGTGATCGCAAGTGGGTCTTTCTTCATCGGATTTCTGCTTTATAGCTCAATCGGGTCGATGATATATCTCATACGGGTTTGATTCACATTTATTTGGTGGATCAGTAACTGGATTGTTTCACATATTTGTGAGTCGCTCAGTGCAGGCAAGTTGCTCTCCGGTTGGGTAGAGGTATCCATGGCATTATCGGCCGCCCCGGCGGAAATGTTAGGCTTCTCTCGCTCCACAGTATTCAGGCATGCTTACTCCTCGAAGTTCAAACGTAGAATGTTGCGTCGCCGCACGGGCTTTTAACAGTTACTCCCCCCCTCCTGATAGCCAGAAGTGAAATCTAACCCCATATCACCAAGGTCAACTCTCCAAATAACCTATCTATATAGATTTCGCGGCATCGTAACGCGGTATAGTAATATTACATTAATATACCTCAAATAATTGTTTAAAAAATTTAATATTTTAGAAACTAATATATGATATATTTATTATTCCCTGACTTGCTTATTAGCGCAACTTACAATTGGTGTAGTTATTACATTAATATATCGCAAATAATTCCTTAAAATCTATCTTTTAAGATATCCGTACACCTTTAGAATGCCATTTTTATCAAAATTTTCGAAAAGGAGCTGTGGATGCTTTTCTCCGGGACCCCGTGATTGAGGGGGCTCCGACATGATCAAGAACTAAAATAATGTACTCTTGCACATGAAAACTTGATAATATTCCTATCGTTGTCAGTATGATGTAAAGTTCATTTTGTCGTAAACATTATTATAATAGATCTATAAATTTCGACAATCTTTCTCAAATTAATTCATAATGATGCGAATGGTTGGTTTTTGTTATTAAATTAGAGGTACTCTAAAGTATCTTCATCTAAACGGAACTTTTTCATCAAACCTGTGCGCAGAACACTTAAGATATCCGTACTCCTTCAGAGCGCCATTTTTATCAAAATTTTCGATTTTCCAATTTTAATGTCAGTTTAAAAGTTAAATTTTTTTCTTCCAAATAGTGTTTGAATTTTGCTTATACCTTATTAGGAATTTAAGTTACAGGGATTCTAATTTTACTCGGTAGCTATTTTTTAATTGCATTTTGATTTTTTAAAGTTTGTTTTGGTTTTTTTTGTCAAAATGTTTCTCGATATATTCACATATGGCAACGTAGATATCAGGTGAAGAACCAAAATTTAAATTTTACAAGTATCTTCCTTATAGTTTTAAGAACCGCTACTATTTCATGGTTGTAAATTGATATGTTTTAGTAACGAAGGTGTGAATCATGTATTGTTATAACTTTTCTTGATTTCATTAGTATTTGACTCGAAACACAATAAAATTGTGTAATATGATTTTCATCATGAAAGTAGTACCAGCCTCAAAAAATCTATGATGAATAAAATAAAATTTACATACTTTTGTTTACTTTTGAATTATGAGCGTTATTCTGATATCAATTTATGTAATATTTTCACTATGTTTTCAATGAAATTTTTTTTATTAAAAGCCAGATAATTAAATGTATTTTTCATAGTTTTAGGTTATATTTTAGATTAAAAATATTTTATAGCAATTTTCAAAAAAAATTCTCCAAAGGTGTACGAATACTCTTAAAAGTGAGGAGCCATCTATATCACCATCGGAAAAGAGTGATATTTTAAGAGCTATTAAAGAAAAAAGCTTAAACAAAATTAAAAGCTACCACTCTTTCAGCGACCGTTGATCGTAGCATTGCGCTCTAAGGAGACCGAAAATTTTTCAGCTGGAAGAATCATAAATCGAAATTGCATGTCGTAGTAAGTTTGAAGCTCGAAAGTATTGTATCGCATACAAATAATATAATCCATAGAATTATTATGCAATACAGATAACTGATAACAAGCAGAATACAAACACTAAATATTGCATATAAGTTTTAATAATATAAATAATTAGAAGCAAAGAGTCATTTTTTTCACAATATCCTGCAAGTACCTATCGAAAATATATTTTAAATTCAATGAAGTAACAGTGATGAGAAGTAAAAACCCTAGAAATGTATCAATTTTCACAACATATACAAAGACATTCAGAAAGGAAAAATACACCAAAACTCTCAAGTTTTTTTTTTTTTTTTTTTCGTAACATTTCATAGTTTTTCATTCAACAAAACTCCCAACAGTACTTTCAAAGAATCTAACTTTCAAAAAACTCACTTTTTCTCAAAATCTAACTTCATCGGAAATTTAAGAGAAAATGAGTTATTTTTCTTTTAAAAATGACAGAAAAATTTTGAGAAAAGTAAAAACCGAAGTTGTCAGTTCAATAATATTTATGTATAATTAACAAGAAATGAAAGAGAAATCCAATTTCCTTTTTGCATAGTTCTAAAATTACAGATTTTTTCAGTTACCTTTTTTTTCATATTTAAGTGATTGATTGTAATCTTAAAATCGCGTGGTTACTAAATATTGTCTAACAATTTTAATTCTATGCGGTTGGGTTCTGAGACATATAAATAAAATAATAATTATGCCAATATTATTGATTTTGTTGGTTAATCTTTTCTAATAGTTTAGTTAAAATGACAATGGACTTTACCCCATAACTGGAAGTAAATCAGATAAAAACTGGGTTCAATATTTGAAGAATCAATCAACACAGTGAAAAATCGCTCCAAAATAAATACATTTCAATTTAAATGTAGCACATCACGAGTGAATGAGATTTTAAAGCTTCACAATTAATGCGGAGATCAGACGCGGGTTTTACCGAAGGGTCAGCATGCAGCTAGCTCCTGTGGAAGGGAAAAACGAATGAAATTGAGGATTCTAACTGTCTATGAAATGGTTGTTGAGCGCTAACGACACTGTTAGTTTGATTTGATATATATAAAAATATATTGAATTAAGTTAAACAAGATAAATGTTCCATATAAACACTTATTATTATTTCACATGAAATGGGGAGGAAGAAGAAAGTTAGGATATTGCAGAGATATAAAGATGGATGTTTTACATGTTTTTTTTTTTTACTTTTCATTCTGCGCACGAAAAACGGTTCTACCTCTTCCCATAGAACTGTGTGGGTCTAGGTACCATTTTATTGCTCTATGAGTACTACTAATTGTATATTTTTGCAGGGCAAATGCATAGAAGTTCAGTTTCGAAATAGAATTGAAGTTTCAACCAGACACAGGATAAACGCCCAAAGGGGTTAAGAACCGCCAAAGAAAATTTTTCAATGTCTAGAAGTCCCTTCAGCCTTGATACAAAAATCTAGAACAATTGTTTAAAATCGATAAGTCTTGAAACAGCCTCTAAAATACTCGATACTGTTGCAGTGCATTCAATTCCAAGGACATCGAAGAATGAGTAAAGGTGTGGATATTATTAAATCTTCGGTTGAGGTTGTGAATTACATTTTTCTGGGAATTCCCGATCGGTTTAAATCAAAATTTCATCCACATCTTTACACCACAGCAGCAAAGTGTGAGCACGAAGATGTCAAATAATCAACGACCATGCGTGAGGGATCACAATCTTCTGATTAGCTAATTGATGAAACTCGAAATTTGACTTCCCTTAAAGGGACATAATTCGAGAGACCAACCTCCGCTCCGCACATAGGTGCACTACGGCTCTCCTTAAAGGGACATACCTGAGAGACCAACTCCCCTGCCTGCACATAGTGCACTACGGGTTTGGCAGGGAAGGTTCGTGTAACTTATAGTCTCGCCTGCCACTGCAAGAGTCGCATGTGCGCCTACGGGAGCATCCAAAGACACTCCCAAAGCAATACTGGATGCCGGCCATCTTTACCGGGCTAGGAACCGCCGCCCACGGTGAGGGTGTAGCAGGCTCTTGGCTACTTTAATGGTGATGTCCTATGCCCAATGCTCCGGCACCTAGACATCTTTGCAGTCTCTAACGCCAGTGGCGGGTGCCAGTACTTTGGGTTCTTAGAGACAAATGAGAAAAACCTCATCGCGAACCCTTTCCTTAGATATAGTGGATTCACTCTGAAATGGTTTCTGTGTCGGCTGTGGCCTTCACTCAACCCTCGTTTATCTTGAGGAGATTGTCTCTCACAGTCTCAGGTACCTAGACATCTTTGTGTTCTTTTACACCGTAGTGGTACCTTTGACTGTGATATTTGGAACCTGATGCCCATTTCACAGCCTTCCTCAGTGCATCTTAGTGGGTCCTTTCTCACGAGGACTCACTCCTATCAAAATTGTCGCACCGAAGTGCGATTCTAAAATCACGAAATTAATGCACTGAGGTGCGATCTTTACTGATTTTAGAGCTGGCCGTGGTCACCATCCACAAACTTCATTAAAGAACGAAGTATTCCAAGATTTTGGGCTTAAGTAAACGAGGCTAACCCCATGCTCTGTGTCCAGCTGAGAGTACAACCTCCTGGTTCGAGGACAATCCTAGAGGTAGTGGAGCGCGTCACCGACTCCACCACACTCACAGCTGCCGTTCCCCTCGATTCCGAACCCTGAGGTATGCGGAAACCTGCCATGTCCCGTCACCAGCTGCACAATCTGCTTGCCACCGACTCCGGAGTTGTAACACCGGGTTGGGCAGGATCTGGTGCGTGAGCTTCACCTTTGGCGTTCGAATGCCATCTCTTTCCACATCCTAGACCTGAGTCCCGAAGCACCATTTAATCCGTCTTCGGTAGCAACGGGTCCGTAAACGGTGGCAGCTCGGAAGACTCTTTTTTTCGCTGCGTCATCCGCCAACCATTTCACAGATTCCTACATGGGCTTCTAACCCAATGTAGGACGACTTCTCGTTCCATCTTACCAGTCTGAGGCTTCCGAGATCCTGGACATCGTTGGGTGCTTATGGTCTGGATTCCCGAGGCCTCCAGAACCGACCGAGAATCGGTGTAGATGTTAACCCCGATGCTGTTGAGAGTTTTGCACCTCACTCGGCTGTCTTGAGCAGAAGAGCCTCCGCCTGAAATGCATATGGTCTTCCAGTCGAAAGAGCACCTCGTCCGTCTTTGGCGCCGTAATAGCAAGCCACGAGGGCAGCCCCAACCGATCAAGTTCCGATCCGTCTGTAAAGATCTCAATTCCATCCTCGTCAGGCCCGACAGAACGTGATCGAAGTGAAGTTGTTGCACGGTGTACGCTCCAGATGCTAAACTGGGCTTCACATGAAGGTTCCTCTCTCCACCGACTACGTCGGTGGAGGCTCCAAGTTGTTGCGGAGAAGGAACTTTGAATATTCAATGCTTGCCGCAATGTCTAATAAAGGGTAGTAATTCTTGAGACACCTGCAAGGCCACCGTGGACGCGGTCTTGTAGGCCAGGCTCATCTTAACAAGCGGTCTTCGCTGCAATATCGTTAAGGAAGTTCGAGAACGTTTTTGTCCTCAAACGGTGACCCCACGCTCCATGCTCATACACTGCAAACTCTTCTATGGCGCCCAGATAGATTCGTCGGAAAAATTTCTGGGTGATTACCATACAGTTTGCGTGCTATCAGTGATATATCGTGTTAGAACGTCAACTCCTTGTTCTAACTTCTGGGCGATGAAAGGTCAGTGCCTTGTCCCTCCGCATAACACTGAGGTATTTGACGGAGGGGACTACTTTGATTTCATCCCCTGCCTAGTTGGAATCTGGGAGGATCATCGTACTCTTGTCTCCGCAAGTAGGTGATCGGCACTGGCTGACTTATCTGAGCCAAAAGTCAGCTTATGGGTGCTACCCACTGCCTGATCTTTCCAGCGCACTGTTGCCTCTAACTTCCAGTGTTCATCTCCTTGTTCTCACCCCAACCGGCCAGGGTGAGGTCATCGGCGTAAGCCTGATGCAACATCCTTCCCTAGGCTCCAGTAGAGAGTCCACTACAATATTCCAAAATAGGGGTCCGCTACAGGAAACCCCAGGGCATCCCCTGCTCATTGTGTACTCTCTATGTGCTGCTGGACTGGTGTATAGTAACCTTGCGGTTTCGCAGTCATTCACGAGCCGAAAACGTTCATTGGGCAGTCCGCTCTGACCAGGCAATACAGTCGGTCGAAAAAATAGTTGAGCACCGTGACCCTTCAAAAAATGACTGGAAACGGAAAACGACCTTGAAATGAAACGAGGGGGATTTCAATGCGTATCCCAACACGCTTGTTTATTTTAAAAGTGGTTCAATGATGCAAAATACCGTCATTTTGAGCTCACTCTTTACGCAACATGGTAAAGAATTATTACAGTGTAGTTCTAAGCTTGTAATTTTTTTTCACATAGAAGGCGAGTGAGTATTCTACTGAGAGGGTGGTTTGAATAACACAGACACAGGTCAAAGAAACAAAATTTTATTGATACAGAAACCTTATACACCTCATGGTTTTGAAAAGGTTACATTCCAAATTAATGACCCAGGTCAATGAAAACAAAGTTTATGGATACAAGTCCTCATGGATCTTACAAGTTTTGAAAAAAGTTACATTCCAATCTTGGTCATTTTTTTTACTTGTAAAGGGGACCGAGTCACACCACAAGTCGACTCGATCCCCTTTTTCGGTTCCAGTCCATTATTCAGTCCAAGTTTTTATCAGTCTCTTTTAATACTCCATGCAGCAGGTTGTGCTGTAATTCCTTGTCTAATCGTCTAATTTGCTGCAGGGTATCATGAATCGATAGATTTTGGCCAAGCAGCACTCGAGGTGGCCCACGTGCATCGTCAATGCACATATTGGGTACGTCGGTAAAATTTCACAAGTCTCTGTACCTGGGCAGGGTGTTCCACCGACACGACCGGTAATCCAAACGAGGCAAAAAGAGATGCTTTTGTTCGATCCTTTCACCAGCAACCACCTCCTTCTTCTTGGTCCAGGTAATTGTACAGTCCCCGCACGCTAAACGACACCATCGGGCACACTTCGGATGTCCAGCGGCAGATGCAGGTGCTGATGCATGTACCGGTGAGTGTACTGTCCTTGGTATTCACCGGCCGGTGGAAATGGTCCGACACGTACGCTTCGATCTCCGGTCATACTCCTCAGGATGTGCGGGCCAAGGTAATTTCAATCGGCAGTTGCCGAGAGTACAGGAAGACGTTAAGTATGCGCAAAGAAGGCAATGCGAGATGTCAAAAGAGAGCTCTGAGTCAAAAATCAGAATGAGTGGCTGCTAAGACTGCCTTTATAATTTTGAGAGCGATGTATGAAGGAAGAGTGCATCCCGCTTGCTAGGAGGGAGTGTTCAGGTTGAGGAACGTAACATCCTGTGGCTGGGGAAGGGCTTCCATGGTTGTCAATATAACATAAAAGTCCAACCTATGAAAATTCTTCACCTTTTCTGCAGTAAATCACAAGTTTTGAAATGAGATCTGTTCCAACCTTGGCGTATTAGGAGCTTGAGGGGCAGACCGAGTCGACAAAACAGTCGACTCGGTCCCCCCCTTTTTTTTCGGTGATAACTTTTTTTTAAAAGTTCAATGTCCATTTCAGAATAAATATCAAACCGTCTAATAGTCCAAATCAGAGTCCCAGTCCGAGTCCGAATCAGCATAGCTCGTAGTCAGAACGAAAATGTTGCAGATAGCGGGCAAATTTGCAAATGCTTTCACCATGCTGCACTCTGACACGTCTCCTCCTCACGTGCACCTCCTTGCACATTGGGCGGAAATATCTGAATCCCAAATCTCCTTTGTACTTGGGCAGGATTCAGGTTATCACAGGCAAAACCATAAGGGGCCAACATCTTACGCTGATCCTCCCTTGACGACCACGATCCTCCTTCTGAATCTTTTCAGGTACCGGTGTATCACACTGAACTTGTGGTAAGAGATCGGAACGCTGCCAGGCACGTGTTGCAGCGACAGGTGGATCCGTTCCGCAATCCAGTGGCTGGTCCGCCACCCTGAGGAATCCCGGCAAGGGCTCTGAATGGTCCACCGTAATCACTGCACTTGGGGCCTGGACCCATCGTCCGGATCGTGGCCAAGGCAATTTCCACGCACAGGCCTCCATGGTGCTGGAACACGTTGGCGGGCAAAGAAAGCCACCTCGAGCATTGTTAAGTCGAGTCAAAAATCAGAATGAGTGGCTGCTACAGCAGCGACTCGCCTTTTAATTCGACAGGAGGCGGGAAGTGCGACTTGAAGAGTGCATCCTGTCGCTAAGAGGAGTGTCTGTGAGGGAGGAAACATACATCCTGTGGCTGGGGAAGGGCTTCCTTGTTATGATCCTAAAGTAAAAAAAGTCCAAACCTTATGAAAATGTATCACCTTTCTGCGGTAAACACACTCGTAACCAAGTTTGATTGAGATCTGTTCCAACCCTATGGAAAATATCACCTTTCTGCAAAACACACTCTGTAAATCACAAGTTTTGAATGAGATCTGTTCCAACCTATGTATTGTGTGGTTTGATAAAGGACCGAGTCGAAAACAGTCGACTGTCCCCTGGTGATAACTTTTTTTTTTAAAAAAAGTTCATTAGTCCAAAGTTTTCAGCTCCAGTTCTAGGGTGATCTTTGTACACGGCTGAGGTATTTCGCGAACCGGTAATCCTTGACCATCGCATCGGAAACGTCACCTTCCTCATGTACGTCGTCGTAGGTATTCAAAAGGTAGATCAGTCCAACTCCCTCATATTTGGGCAAGGTGTCCAGGGAGACTGTGACAGTCCCACCCTGAAACATTTTTTCTCGATCTCCCCTTTCACCACGATTTATACTCTCTTCTCCATGAGAGATAAGTCACTTCCTTCACATAGAAGGAGATGCTGCACCGGCACGCTGCCAGGATCTGCCGAGGAGTAAAAGTTCATTGATATACCGTTGGTTCTCCAACGATAAGGTCACGGCAGGTTACTGTGACGATCGTGATCACACACACCTGGGGATCCCTATCATCCTCTGTGATCAGCCAAAGAGAGTTCAATGGGGGGGATCTTCCTCGATGTTGAAAACATTATGTGTGCGAAAAGAGTTGCACGGAGGCATTGTATAAAGCTCTGAGTTAAAAATCAGAATGAGTGGCTGCTGCGAGTGTCTTATATACTCTTGAGGAGCGGAAAGCATGACGTCAAACGACTGATCTGTAGATTATGCCAACGCCTGCCAAGGGAGCGTGCCTGCGTCTCCAAGGTCCGTTTCCATTTGGGGACACAATGATACGCCAGGAAGAGCGTCTCACCTCTGATGCATTTCCCACGCATCCAACCACGTCAACCAGCGGCGTAGGCCTCTGCCAACGTCCTACAAGACGTCACGTCGACGGCATAGCATTTTGATGCTTGCTGAAAACGCGCGTCCTGACGTGGACAGGGACGACGCTGGAATGCGCAAGAATACACCCGGATTCCACGTCAAATCCTAAATGACTCAAAGACGACCACCGTTTTTCCAACAGGCGGGGAATGTGAATGCCAAAGTTGGGTTCAAAAACGAGGTAAGGATAATCGGCTTCTGTAATACGACGCGATCCGGCCACCGACCCACATTACAAAGACAATGGTGGTCCGATGCCGACATTCTTCCAATAAACTGGGAGCGAAGCTTAATGTCTCAAGACTTGTTTTGTCAAAGAAAAAATGACACCTAAACAGTTTGAAGGTTTTCAGAAAAGGGGCACGTGAGAGATTTCTGAAAAAAAACTTCTTTCCAAGATTGGTGTTTGTTTGACAAAAAATGACACAAGTTTCAGATATAAATCATTTTTTTTATTTACAAAAATCAAGCATGCTATTTAGCACACACACATTCTTTACGTTAGATCCATGGGCAGGATGGGTTTAAACCCACTTGAAATGATTTACATTTTTCAGTCCATTGTCTTTCGGGCAGAAGTCAAATCCAATGGCCTGGGTCGGCTCCAATGCCAAGCTGGTTTCAAACCCATTCAAGAAAAGAGGCTAGTAATTCCTCCTCCTGAAAATGGGTACGGTGTGAAGCACCTGGGGCCTGCTGAGTGGACCGAGGCGGGAATCGCTTCTGGCACACTCGTATTCATCAAAGAATAGTTGGAGGAAATCACCTGGGCAAATGCATCCATTAACTCATTGTATGCTCTATTGGGTCAGGTAGGCCTGTGGTAGAACTGGGCCACAGGTGCAAGAGTTCTGGGAGGAGGGAGAAACCACCACAGGTGCCGGAGGAGAGACAGTCATAGGTGTTGGAGGAGAAACCACAGGAGTTGAGGAGATGCTCACCACAGGTGCTGGAGGGAGCTACTACTACAGGAGCTGGAGGAGATACAAAGAAGGTGCTGAGGAGAGATCACACAGGTGCTGAGGCAAACACAAAGGGAGGAGATACAACACAGGTGTTGGAGGAGCTTACCACCACAGGTGCTGGAGAGGAACAAAACACTGAGGTCGCCGGTTCAGGTGTTGTCTCGGATGGTTCAGGCCGGAGCTGATCCGAATTTTCTTTTTTTGTATCGGCTCGGCACTTCCAAGTACTTTTGTCTTTCCCCAGCTATGGCCTTTTCCTCGACAGGTGTATGCCAGTCGGAGGAGGCATTGTAGGCGTTTTTTGCAGGTAATGTTTCGGCCTTCCGAAAATCTCCCAAGCGAAAGCCATTTTGGACAGGGTCGTTAGGATGGTTTCAGTAACACGTCCAATGCAAAGACCGTCTTGAACGGTTGTTTAGAATATACTGCGTTCTCTGCCGGAATGGGATAACTGTGTGGGGTTCCTGTCCGATGATAGAGCATTTGGATCATACGGCTCAAAGCTTTTCGATACAAATTGGGTTCGGCCTGACTTCCGACTGGACGGGGGCAAATCCTCGTAGATGAGCACGGGAACATTGAGTTTGAATCAAATGAATCGTACCCGGCTCCACCTTTCAGTCCGGAACGTAAAGAAACTTTAACGATGAACATGTTGTTGAATTGTGCTCATTCTCTTGTCGCCAAAGTTCGATCGGGATTTCTCTATAAAGGCTTGAGAAATTTTTCTCCAGAATTGATGGCATCGGGATCAAAGCTGATTCTCGATTTGAGCTTCCATGATCGTCCTTAAAACGTCTGCCCATCAACGCTTTTGAAACCAGGTGGGGATGAAAACGAGACAAAATGCGATTGTTTTTAAGTTCCTGATAGTAATGAAGGCTTTCACCAACCCTGCTTTACGGTCCAATGCATCGGTCTTGTCCGGAACGCAGACGGGCCGCACGGTCGACGAAGCGAGCAGCTGGGAAGGCAATCCATTGTGTTCCGAGAGCAAAAGAGCGATCGACGAAAAGGCCTGAACCGCTCGTCCTTTTATACTGTTCCAGACCGGATGGGGGGCGAGCTTTGCGTCACCAACGTTGCTCACGTGTGATAAATGGATGGATGGGAAAGTGCTGCGTCATGCCTTGCGTCGCCAGCCAACGATGACATTCGTTGCGATTGCACGGGCACGATCCCTGCTCCTCTTTTCCTACGGTTGAGCGTCACGAGGGTGAGCTTCCAAGGCGACAGGATGGGTAAAAGTTATTTGGTGCGCCCGAAATTGCAACTTGATCGGGCGAATGGTGACACAGACCGTACCAATGTCGATGTAGGGTGAGACATAGTCATAGTCTTGACGCACCACTGGTTCGAAGCGTAGGACACGACGCCGTTGGTGATGTGAACTCCATCAATAACAAAGACCGCCATCCCGTGGTGGAAAATTCTTAGACGGCTTCCAAGACGAAGGAAGGAAACGTCTCCCAAAAAGGTGAATATGACGCGTTGGGGCTGGAAACCCGTGGTCGGGTTTCTGAGGGATCATGCGGTCGGGCTTCTTGAGTCTGGAGCCGTGGTCTGACTTTTGAGATCTGGGATCGTGCACGGGCCTCTTGAGATCTGGGGATCGACTGTCGGGCCTCTGAGATCTGGGATCGTGCGGTCGGGGCCTCTTGAGATTCGGGGATCGTGCGGTCTAACTTTCAGATCTGGGACGTGGGGCCTGATCAGGAGAAGTAGGTCTGTCGGAGCTTTTCCTTCATGTCTCCGTTTGGAAGATTTTTTCCTTGGAACGGGACTGCTGCGACGTTTAGGATCCGTTTTCTTGAATGATGTCGAGGTTTGGCCATGGAAGGCCCAGGTTGAGAAGCTGCTCTGCCCGGTTGAACAGGCTCTGCAGATTGGGCAACAGTATCGGCAAGGGATCTCTCAGGAGAGTTCCCTCAACAGATTTTCCAAAATAACCTGGTATTTCGGCAGGTGAGGGCCGTGGAGAAGATACAGGAGTCGGCGGTAAAGGGGAAAGAGGTACTGGTAAATCTACCTCTTCAAACCGTCAAAATCCATAAAGTCACTCATGGTTATTTTACTTCAACGAGTAGCAAAGAATGAGGAGCCCCAGCAGAGGGTTGATGAACCAGCCTCCCCAATTTTTTTCATTGTGGTCTTCTTAAAATTTTGCTGGGTGAAGAAAGTTTTTTGTGTAACTCATTAAGTTTTAGGTTACTCAAAAAATTTTAATTCCAACAATACTGTTTCAATTCTTTCTGATTATCAATCTAATTTGGGTCATGGTGAAAACACTTATTACATTTTCCATTATTTTTCTTCCCACCGACCCAATCTTGGCCATTTGATTTCTGTCCTGTTTCTTTCCAAAGCTGGGTCTAAACCCTGTGTTTTAAAAACCTTTTTTTGGTAAGCTTCCTGTTTATTTATCTGATTGCGTTGCACTTTCTCTTGACGGATGTATCAGCAATACGTAACTGAACGAAAGGCTACCA
>BMAW01090222.1:0-30149 GCA_019974015.1 Nephila pilipes | reverse complement strand
CCTTTCTTAAGCACGGGCCTCTATGGGCGGATTTCTCACTGCGCTCTCTCCTTAAAGGGAGTTGGGAATCAGGAAAAAAAAAAAAAAATCTTCAACCCTATAAAGTAAAGATTCCCCACATAGAGTATTACTCTCTTTCATACATAATTTCAATAATATGTTAATGTTATTGATATTATATATGAAAAACAAGCAATTAAGTTCATCACGAATAACGTTTTATATAGAAAAGATATATTTATAAAATATTTAATTCCTTTTTTGAGGAAGAAAATGTAAGAATTTTCTTAAGAATAATATACATATTTTATTAATTATAATTCGGTAAGAAACAATTTCTAATGGCTCAGTAATATAACGGTCAAAAAGCACAACTGATTTTCTTAAAAATATAATATTTATTTGCTTTTAGACATTCGAAACTTATAAATAATATTTAAACTTAAATTTATTTAATGTACGTTTGCTCTTTATTAGCACATAATCTGAGTGTCCCTTCACTGATATTTATTTCGAATTTCAGAGAATTAAACAATATTAAAACAAGTGATCGTAGATTTGGTGGCCATGGTACTCTAGTGGTAACGATTGCAAACCCGCGGCAGGCACTTTTCGTCGAGTTGCGGGTTCGAGACTTGATGCCACAAAAGACCCACCGTGTATTCGAGATTGATGCACTTAAAATCTGTCGAGGCTCAAAGTCCTCCTATTGGCGTGGTGTGGAAGTTAGGAAATGGAGGTGCCAGCTCAGGTGTCATCCTCGTCACATCACCCAGGTTCAAAATTACGAGGTTTGCAGCCAATAGTTTAAGTGCTGCTTCTAGTACGACGTTAATAAAACTAATCAATCAATCGTCGTTGATTTGAGAAAATCGGAATTTAATTGAAAATCTATCACATTCATAAAGACTCAATAGTTTTCTTTTCTTTTCAATTAATCATTTTGATTATAAAGAATAAAGTTTACCTAAATTTTCAAACGGTTATAATATTATAAATTTCTTGAAAAACTTCAACCGTAATTTCAAACTAAACATTTCAGTATATGTTACATGGATGGCTTTGATACATATTAAATAAATGTATAATGTTTGCAAATTTTTAATGTATTTACTAAAGATAATAAAATTAAAATATGTTATCATGCTACATATTTTTAAACATATTTTTGAATATTTGGTCTTTGAATAAAACGAAATAAACATTTATTTTTTAATGTAGTATTTTAAAATAAGTTCAGAGTAAAAGTTTTAAGCAAAAGAAATATTGCTGGAATAGTTAAAATGTTCCCTCATGATTACACCTATAAATATTCATACAGTAATACAGAAATTATTAAACTCGATAAAAGTTACAACAATATAAGACTTTTTTTTTTCCTTTGCTGATTTATTTCTGTTATTAATTCAAAATTCATTTATAATATATTTATATATTTAGCTGAAAATATTAAACATAATTTTAATAAATTGAGCATTTTCCTTAATTGTTCAAAAGGATTACTAATTTATTCAGATTTTTAGTTGCTAAAAACATTTTTGCTCTTCCTAAATAATCAGAGGAGAATATTGCTGGAATAAGTAAAGTTTTCCTTTATAATTACACTAATGAATATTCATACAATAAACGTATTTCATTGCATATCATAGTTTATCCCAGTTTTCATATACAGAAATTATTAAGCTCAATAAAAATTAAAACATTACAAGACTTATTTTTCCTCTACTAATTTATTTATTAATTCAAAATTCATTTATAATATATATATATATATATATATATATAGCGCAGCAAATATGAAATATAAATTTCATGAATTGAACATTTTTCTTCATCGTTCAAAAGTTTTACTAATTTATTCAGACTTTTAGATGCTAAAAATACATTTACACACCTAAAATAATCAGTGAAGAATTTTTGTGCATATAAATAGATAATTATTAATGTCTATGTATTAAATTGTGAAACGGCGTATAATATAACTTGATAATTATATCATGTAACGTAACTGTGGTCACTGCCAACTATAAATATTGCAAAGTGAAATAATTATAATAATTTTTCCCAGTTATTGCATATGAATAGAATAATGTGCTGCACGAAAATTCTAATTATGGTACTAAGAATGATACAAGGAAATTACAGGAAAGAACATGCCTTCTATTTTCAGAGAACATATTTCCAAAAGTTTCTTGAACTGAAAACGGACATATAATTGCAAAGCGGCTTTCACAGAGAACTTTCCCTGAAAAAGGGAGAATCAAACCTCCCCGTTGCCCAGCAGGAGACTAACATTCTATCTGGTCCTTTTGTCAAAAAATACTTAGAAATGACAATCATTGACAGGAATGGGGGTAAGCAAACAAACGTGACTTTATATTGGGGTGCATAACCCTCACGGGCTTTAATCCCCAGTTTTAAATAATTAGTTGGAGGTGAGACAGAACTTTGGTTTTCAGCTTGCCCAGAAGTTAATTTAAAAATTGAAAAAATTATGAATTGCCAGAGTAAAAAAGTTAAACAAGCAATGCTTAGTTATTAATTTTACAATTAAAATTAAAAATTAAAAAATAAATTCATTATAATAACTATGAATCAGTAAATTTTTAAAAATTTAATATCAAATTTATATTTAAGTTATTAGATATTAGAATCTGAGTCGTCCATTTTATTTGCAGAATGGACATTAAGGTATAGTCAGAGTGCCGACGAGGAGAGAGAGAAGATTCTTGAAGGTGGTTTCTTTTTATCTTAAAAGTTTTAAATTTTAAAATTGAAGTTTTAAATTTTAAAATTGAAGTTTTAAATTTTTTTAAATAAATACTATTAAATATTATTACTGTTAAGTGAGGCTATTACTAGTGGCGTTGGTAGAAGTATCCTAACTTATTCCTCATGTCTGGTTAAGAAGAAATTGAAGTCGGTTCTTGATTGTGGAGAGGGAGTGTTCCTATTTGTTGCTGGGTGCGCTTCTATTGGCTGATGTTGATGGATGTCATTTTGAAGTAGATTTTGGCAGGAAACGATGAAAAAAATGATGAAGACGAGAAATTGAGAATTAATCAAGTAGTATTTCACGTGGTCGGTGCAGAAGTTGATTATTATTGATTGGAGTATATTTCTCTATTGCCTGAATGGATCTGTTGGTGAAGATATCGATTTTATTGTAGAAGTTTTTCTCTAGTTTTTTGATGAATTGCTTGAGGTTTGGGAAATTTAATGGCTTTCTGATATCAGCAGTGCGCATGTACTAGTGTGCTTTTGCTATTGTTCGTAGGATGCTGGATTGTGAGCTTTCTAGGATATCCATAGTAGTAGGTGCACAGTGGGCCCAGACAGGGGAGGCGTAAGTCAGGATAGGTCTAAGCAGGATAGATAAGGTTCTACTTAATGTAGAGTCTCTCGCGAGAAGAGGGAAAATTTTACTGACTGCTGCTTTATATTGCTGCTTAATTAGTATTACGTGTTGTTTGAAAGTGAGTTTCTTATCTAACGTAACACCGAGGTATTTTGTGGACCCGGACCAGGGGATTTTGTTATTATTTAAATATATGTCAGGTTCAATGTTTCTATTATTTTTATTAAAGAAGACGGCCTCTGTCTTGGAAACATTCAGGGCTATTTTCCAAGTTGAGTACCATACTTCTAAGTTTTTGAGGTGGTTGTTTAGTGCGTGACCTATGTTTTTCGGGAAGTAGTGACGTGCTAGTATCGCAGTGTCATCTGCGTACACGCAGAGAGTTGTGTTTGGGTGTTTTGAGATGTCGTTCACGAAGTAGTTGAAGAGGGTCGGCGATAAAATTCCTCCTTGCGGGATTTCTGCTGCGATATTTCTTGGTGAAGAGTAGGTTCCATTGATGATGACAGAGAAATTTCGATTTTCTAAATAAGATTTGATAATTTTGATTAGGTGGGGGGTATTAATTTTTATTAGTTTATAAAGTAGACCAGTATGCCAGGCCCGGGCGAAAGCTTTCTGAATATCAAGGAAAACTGCACCTGTGAATTGTCCTTTGTACAATCCAGTTTTAACTAGTTCCACCACTCTGAGTAGTTGGTGTGATGTGGAGAGCTCTGGAACGAAGCCATGCTGTTCGTGGACCAGGATGTCATTTTCACTATTGAATTTGCTCAATCTATTGTGGATAATTTTTTCTGCGATTTTGGTTAACACTGAGAGAAGGGAAATAGGTCTGTAGTTTTCAGATTTAGTTGGATCTTTTCCAGGTTTCCGGATCGGTATGATTGTGGCAGTTTTCCAGGAATCCGGAAAGTGACCGATGTCTAGCATATTTTGGATGATATTTCTGAGTTGGTAGATGCAGAGATATGGAAGATTTTTAATCATTTTGTTTGTGATACCATCCTTACCTGGTGCTTTATTAATTTTTAGGATTTTGATGTAATTTGCGATTTCTGAAGCAAGTGGGGGGGGAGTTTTCGAAGTTTTCTTTATTCATGAAGAATTCGTGAACGACGTGTTTCACTGTGCTATCATGTGTTGGTGAATTTAGATCGTTTAATTTAAACTGACTCTGAAGTGAGTCAGCGAGTGTTTCAGATTTGTCTGCGTCACTCAAGGCGATACCAGTTGGGTCGTTTAGGGTGGAAACAAGGGGTCTTCTCTTTCTGAGTGTTTTTGACATACTCCATAGAGTGCCGTTTTCAGCATTCGGGTTTTCAAGAGTTTCTTCCCAATCTTTTTGTTTGTGTAAGTGCACTTTACGCCTTATTTCGTTTTGAATTCTGTTTAAATTTTGTTTATCAGCAGGAAATCTTGTGAACTGCCAAAGTTTTTTGGCTTTGTTCCTTTTTCGAAAAAGGTTTCTAAGCTCTCAGCCGATAAATGTCTGTTTGTTTGTCTGGATTGGTTTTGAGGCGTTTTGGTGTGCACTTAAAATGTTGTGTGTTAGTTTGGCGTCTTCAATTTCAATATCCTCTCCTCTGTGTGCTTTGGGGAGTGTAAAAGTGTTGATGGTTGTGTCAAGGAGTGTTTTTCTAAACAATTCCCAGTTGGTGGGGAGCTTCGGCGAAGGAAGCTTAAACTTCTCTTGAGAAGCTAAGTGAATGAGAACTGGGTTATGATCGCTACTTAACTCCGGTAGCGAGTGTATCTGGAAGGGCCAATCAAAGTTCGCCGTAAGAGCAATGTCGATGGTGGAGGCGGAGTTATGTCCGAATCGTGTTGGAGTGGGCGGGGCTAAGATATCTATGCCGTTCTGATCGGCAAAGTTTTTAAGTGCATTACCTCTCGAAAAGTTGTATGTGCAGCCCCAGGTAGTATGCTTCGCATTTAAATCTCCGCATATTATTGAAGTCGGCCCTAGGTTTAGAATAGTATTTATGTCTGTTGGAACGTGAGTGACTCTGACAGATTGGGTATATACATCGAGGTAATGAGTATTAGATTTCCGTCTGTTGGGGTGAGTGCAATGATAGTTGCTTCTGTACCGTTTAATGTGGGTGTTGGGATATTGTAGTGTGGGAGAGGTTTCTTAATAAGAATTGCAGTTCCGCCAAACGGGCGATTGTTTGTGGTGGGTCTTTCATTTCTATATGTGGTGTAGTTTGGAATTGAAAATTTCATTCCTGGTTCGAGATGTGTTTCTTGGATTAGTATTAAGTCAGGGCTGTGCTTATCTGTGAAGTTCCTTAATTCTACTTCGAGGAACTTTACACCTTGGACATTCCAAAACATCAGTTTGAGTCCGAGATGGGTGAATTTTAATTATTTGAAGTGGGTGATGTCGCGACTACACCCGATATGAAAATGTTGAGCTTGTCGAAGTCGCTGGTTACTTTCGACATGTTGCTTAGGACTTCGAATATTTTCGGGAATTTATTAAATAGGTTTTGTAGCTCTGCAATGGCTGTAATGAAATTAAAGTTTCCTGCTTGTGGGGTGGTAATAGAGACAGTAGCCGGTTCAAACTGGTGTTTGGCTTCGTCTGACATTTGGGCTATTTGTGGCGCCATTTCTTGAGGGGTTTCGTTACTCCAAATGTTCGCAAAAGAAACACCTGCAGTTACGGGTCGGGTGGGAGGGAGGTTCCTGTTTTCCGTTTTCTGAGTAGACTGACCTTTTGCTGGTTTCTTTTTAGGGAACAGCGGGCATCCCTGCCAAGAGGCCATATGGTTAGAGTTGCAATTAATGCATAGTGGGTTTTCTAACCTTTCTTTAATAATGCATTTCCCAGTGTGGTGGTTTTCACCGCACTTGAGGCATCTGGCATTCATTCTGCAATTATGTGAAGAATGGTGGAAATAATTGCAGTTGTAACACTGCGTAGTTCCTTGCTTCTTTTTAAAAGGTACTATCTTGACAATGATGTGCATGATGGATTGTACTTTATCGATTTCCAGGGAGTCATCTCCTCTACGGATTTCTACCATAAAAATGAAGAGTGGGAATTTTGTTTTTAATTGCTTGAGTTGAACGACCTTCTCTACCTTGATGCCTTTAAAGATAAGGTCTTCTTTGATGTCCTCCACATCAGCGTGCACTGGAAATCCTTTTACACATATTTTCAAAGGACGGTTATTTAGGGGTTGAACACGTAGTATTCAGGGTAATTCCACGGTGATCATCTTATGAGTTGGGTGAGACTTTTATATACTGTCCCGATAGCTTGCAAGCAGAATTCGGGAATTCCCTGTTTAGGGTCTGGATGATGATGTTGTAGTTCTGGGTAAGCCTAAACATTACCAGTTGAATCTTGGGAGGGGGGTGGAGAGGGATGTCAGCGTCCACCATATTGGGATCAATTGCCCCCAACGCATTGAAGTTATTGCTCGTGTGTGGTTAAGTTTACATTATTATTTCCATTAGTGACTGCCTTTCTTGCAGTTTTTGTAGGTTTTTGAAAACCATTTGCGTCAATGACGCGTTGAGCTTTAGGAGCTCTAGTTTGGCTAACTGCAGAAGGTGATGCGGCTTTGTTTTCGGTTAAACTGCATGACTCAGCCATGCGTTTCCTAAGATTTTTAATAGATTTGCTATGTTTCTGGCAATTCTTTAAAGGGCAAGGAGAAATAAAGTTCATGTTTCCTAGAATTTTGTCCAGTTCCGCTTGGCAGGTTTTCTTTTGCTGATACAGGTCCTCTAGTAGTGGTTGGGATCTGACTTCTGGGTCCTCTTCTTCTATGCCTATGAGTCCGTTTAGGTGCTCGATTCTTTGTCTGATAATTTTTTCTCGTTTCGAAAGGATGGTGTGAGTGTAGCAAATTTCCTTTGCTGCTGTTGGTTGGTCGTTGCTCTCCAGAGTGACCGTTCCGGTGTACATCGCATCGTTGGGTGCCTGGGCGCCCACGTTAGGCTTAGAAAACTCCATAGTTTCGTGCGTCTGTCCTCCTCGAAGTCCAAACGTCGAATAGGGGGTAAGCAATGTCGTAAAAACTTCTGCCCTCACCAATTTTCCTTTCGAAAGTATCAGTCTCCAAAAGGTTAAGAAAAGCTGGCCTACAAGTATATATTTATGGCTTCCCCACACTCATCTGTGAACAGCTGACGAATGGGCAGTTTTGCCTAAAAACAAATCCAGTGATTCCCAATTCATTCGATCTCTGGAACCCTTTGTAAACTTCGATTTCCAACGGCTACTTATCCCTTGTAAAACCAGAACTAATTCTAAGTAAGAGATAAAAATATATGGATTTCCTGGCACTTCAGTGACAACGTCGAGGCACCCTGCGGTGCCGTGGGGCCCTCTTCAGGAAAAACTGAACTAAGCAATGAGAAAAATATAAAAATTTCCAGATACTCCCAAAGAAGGGCTCACGGATTCAAGAACCGTGATTCATTTGAAGAAATCTCTATGAAATATGGACGTATTGATCCCTCCCCCCCATTTTTTTTATAAATATGTTTTCGATTTAGAAATAGATTGGGAATATCTTCATCGAACATATATCGGTGTGGTTCATTACCTCGACTTTTATTTAGGAGATAAACTAATCTATTTGAAACACATTAAATACATACAAGAGATATTTGGGAGTAAAATTCATCTGTTAGCTTATTGCTAAATGATAGATTTTTTCCACTATCATTAAATAATAATCCTACTTTATAAAAGTACGCAGCCTTCGTTCTGACGACAGAAGTAATGTTTTTACAACTGTAGAAAAACGCGAAAACCGAATTACATAGCACAAACAATGTTCTCAAATCTATATTATAAATTTAGATTTGCCTATTTTACTACGAAAAGATCGTAGCCTCTAATGCTAACCTAATAATTTAAATTTTTATTTCTCAGGGCCCTCACAGTTTAAAAAAACAGAATTGCATTTCCGCATATCTCTTTCAGACAGTTTTTCTCTTCTTATTTTCTTCTTCCCTTACCAATTTCATCCTAATAGGTATGTCTTTCTCATTATTTTTCTTTGATATTTATGAGTAATAAGAGATTTTGGAAATAAACAATAAATCACTGGCGCTCATTAATGATCTGATTTCCGTGATATTGATTGATTGTTTCATTAACGCTGTACGAAGAATCAACACTTGGACTATTGGCGATAAATATCATTATTTCGAACATCGGTCAAATGACGAGGACGACACTTGAACTGGAATTCCACTCACCAGACTTCCACTCCTCGCCAGTGCAAAAACTGGGAGTATCATCAGATTTAAAGCGCAGGTGCCCCACTTTTCAATGGAACTCTAGAGAAATTTAGACAAGGGAACCCATGATTTGAGGAAAACAAGGCTGACTGGTCAGGAGATTGCGATTGTAACCACTTGGCTACCGTGGCCAATTTTGGTAGTAATCGAATCATGATTACGTCAAAAATCTTACTTATCAAACAATGGAGTGTGCTTCGTATTAAATGAAATTAAACCTCAAATTTCTAAGACAGTGTGATACTGAAATTAAGAAAATGAGATTCACTCTAGCGTCATGCTTGTCACTGAACCGTAAATCAGGAGTACGGTATATATATCCTATAGATCTCGTGTAGCTTTTACAGGGATTTTAATTTAAGCCAATCCAATTTGGAATTTATGTATGTGTTTAATTCGGAAACAGTCGTATAACAATTTAAAAAAAATAATATAATCTTTAATAAATGGACTTGAAATATTGAAAAAAAAATCGATGATTTAGATTTTTAAAAAATTCAAAAACTTCTCATTTAATTTTATATTATTATATGCTTAAAGCATTCACAAATTGATACTTTCTTTATAGTAAATAAGTGAAGTACACTAAACAAAGTTATTAATCTAAATGATTAACATGTAAATTATTAAAAACAGATTCAAGTGTTTTATGTATATAAACAGCCATTTTGAAATTTTAGGTTGTTAATTTAATTCAATAAGTTGATTCTATTCATTGAATGCACCTAAATACTCTACAGAAACAATAATCAATTATTTAAAATGATTTAAATGGTACCCTGAGATTTAATATATGTTCCCTGTTCTTATGAGCTTAACAAAATCATATTATTTGAAGGATCCATCATATCTATAGGATAGAATAAACTTTAGTTTTATAGATTATTCGACTCTGTAAATGTGAGAAATGTGTAACGCTTTAAAATTTAAAAATTCAGCACTTATTTATGTTTCGTTTTGGTTCATTATACATGTTAATTTCTCATAATAACAATTCACAATTAAAAAGTGTGTATAAATTGTAATTGTGCCTCATTGCTAATTACAGAAATATAATGAGCAAAACGGATAAAAAACTTTAAGATAATACCCATGTTACATGCTAAAAATCTGATTTAACAAAAACCGTTCCATAATAACATCACACTTTGATATTATTTAATATAAAACAATGAAAAAATAAGAAAAAGGGAAATAAAAAAAAATTTAAATATTTTGTTGCAATTATTCTTAAATAACTTTATAACTGTTTAACTGTAAGAAACTTTTGATAACGAGATAAGATATAACATAAAAGCGTTTGAACTTTTTTGTCTCAAATCATGCTACAATACTCGTCTTTTGTTCAATCAGTAACAAATCAAACACTTTGAAATATACTGCTGAATTTTAACCGATACGTTATGAATTCCAAAAAAAGTTGATAATTCATTTCTGCATTACATATCAATTATCTAGATTCAATTTCTATAAAATTTTTAATCAAATCTTTTGTATTTGAAGAGAACAATAACATTCTTCTCTACAGATTTTATCAATCAACTTTTTATAACTGTTTTCACAGATACAGTGACGAGAATGTTAATCTTCCATAATTTTTTGAAAAGACATTTCTCGTGTTGTGAATGAAATACTCCGAGAAATCGGAAAAATATTGATAAACATTGAGAAATTTTTTAAAAAGTAAAAGGTTAAAAAAATGAATTACTTGAAGGAGGAAGAGAAAAAAAAATTAACATATAAAATTCGTTATTATAATTTGAACAATAAAATGCTTGATATCATAAAAAAATCTAAATTATTTAGAAGACACTATTAAACGTGAACATATTATTTTTCAATTTTTTTAAAATTGAAATACGATTATCAGTACAATTTAAATATTTGCTCGAAAATGCTTTTGTATTGTAGGAATATTTGATTCCGTAGATTTTAATGATGTTTCTGCGATAAATATTTTTTGCAGTTTCTTAAAAGAACAGAAAATGTTGAGCTCCATTTTACTCTAGAATTTTTCTCTATAAAATAACTAAATAATAGGTGTGGTTTAAAAATTATATACATATGATTTTCCCTTCCAATTTCTTAGAAAAAATTATACTTTTTCTGAAACGTCTGAAATAACCTTATTAGAAACACAACAAACCTTAAAATAAGTTAAAATTGTTATGTTCGCTATATAGTATCCAAATATACGTTGGAAGATATTAAAAAAAAACTTCAGATATTTCTCTTAAATGAAATTCACATTAAATTAAAGCTTTTAAAAGCTTACACAGGAGATTTTTAACGTCAGTGGAGAATAAGGATAATAAAGGTTTTGAACGCATAGAAATTTGCAGTATTCATATAACAAATCTATTTTCAAAAAAAAAAAAAAAAAAAAAAACATTAGGATTTATGCTTGATCGGTATAGAAAAACAAGCTATTGATTGAAGTTCCATAAATTTTATTCAAATATTGTTTATCATCTGGATTTAAACATAAATTATATTTGAAATTATAAGTCAAATGCTAATTCATTGTAATATTAAATGAAATATTTCATTTTATCTTTTTTAGAATGGAATTAAACAACTGTTTCCTATAAATTTGTTTTTACTTTTCTTGTGAGGTTTTTTTCCTCCAGTTTTGATCTGAGAGTTGTAAGGCCTCAAGGGCGAAAGTATTTGTAAGTAGATGTGTTATGTCGAAAAAAATCTGAATCGAAATTTTTGTGCTTTCACATGTAGTATATATTTTCCCTTTTTTAAAAATATTATTAATAAATAATCAATCATATACTTAAAACTGTAAAGCTGTAATTTATTGTCTTGAAGTTTTATTATCAATCTGATTTTATCAGCTTTTTAAAATAAAGGTAAATTTTTTTTCTAATTAAATTATCAGTAATATATTAATTAAAGCTCTAAAAGTAGAAATTCTAAATATGTTTACATAATTATAAAAAGGTTAAAAATGTCCTTGATTACAACAATAAAAATTGAGAAAATGTAAATACGAATCTGTATTGTGTACGTTATTTTTTGAAAAAAATGCTTTTAAAATTCTCAGAATCAATCCTAATCAACGCCATACTTAAGGAATAGTATATACAGTTTGCATTTACAGTAAAATGATGTTGATTCAAATATTGCTAACTTGAATTCAGCGTAAAGAAAATGTAATAAAATTATTTAAAAAATAGTTAAAGACACTTTGCAAAATGCTTAATCAAATACATTCTTTTCAAATTTGACATCTGTTGAAAAAAAATTTTTTTTAACAAAACCAATTTATTAAAAATAGAAACCAAATAATAAAAGTTTTACATCATCTTATGAAGGAATGCCGATGAGAAATACAAAACTATTTATATAAATTTACAATACATGTGCAATTCTATTCAAAGGAATTAAATGCAGTACTCAAAGAGAAGAACGAAATGAAATGTAATATTATTTCATCTAAAATGCCCCAAAATTAAATGAAGTAAGTTCATTGAATCTCTTTTTCCTTGGAACCAGAAATAATTTTTTCAATTTTTTTCTATTATAATTTCATATTTGAACAATCATGAAATAAACGTAATAATTACTTCAGAATTAAATAAAAAAGGAGGAGAGAGAAAAATAAAATCTTACTTGTAGAAATTCAGTCTATATGTTTTGTTGCTATTCTCATAAATTGATAAGTGAAAGTTGCTGAAGTTTTATAGCGCGAGAGCCAAATACGGCTATGCTGTGCAAAAAAAAGTGTAACTATAATTTAAATGTTTGAAAAATGGAAAAAAGTAAAATTGGTTGGCAAGAAGGAGAGTCGAAACATCACTATCATACCCCGGGGGTGCGTCACCCATGTTTACCTCAGACAGTAAACTCCATGGTAGAGAAAAAGAACACTACGGTACCGTAATTGTCCTGAACACAAATTGATAAGCTCTATGGCTTTCCATTTTGATTAAATAATATGTTTTCATGATTTTAATAATTATAAACTGTTTCAATTAATAAAATTGTAATTTCTATATATAATGAAATGTAGTAAATATATCCTTTTCTGCATGCATGACATACCTCCTCCTCTCTTAAGCTTACAATCTCTTTAAATGTTTAATTTCTTTAACAGCTTTTAAAATATTCACCAAGAGTGTTGTAAAAATGCAATTAATACAAAAATATAATTGTATTTGGAACCTTTATATATATATATATATATGTGAGAGAGATGATATTTTTTAAGATACTATGAATGATAAATATACAATTGCCTTTGAAACTTTTTTTTTGTCAGAGAATGTAATTTTTATATGTATGAAAGAATGTTTTTTTTTTTTTTTTTTTTGTAAATACGATCAATTACAAAATATATAATTGTTTTTGGAACTTTTTTTAATTAGATAATGTATTTTTTTAAGCAGGAACAATTATAAAATATATAACTATATTTAGAACTTTTTTTACGAGAGAATGTATTTTTTAAATACGATCAGTTACAAAATATATACTTGAATTTGGAACTTTTTATATAAGAGAATGTATTTTTTTTTGTAAATACGATGAATTACAAAATATATAACTTTATTTGGAGCTTTTTTTTTATTAGGGATTTTTAAGTTCTATCAATATTTAAATACTATCAATATAAAAATAAATATAATAAATTTTTTTTATATAGCAGGTTCGAAACTGATACAAAGAATTCGTTTTTCAAAATACAGCTATTATAAAAGGTATAATTGTATAGAACTTTTTTTTATGTGGCGAAAGAAAGCCTCATTACTTAACTTTTCTAAGGATCTTTCCTACGTCATAGTGTGTGACGTAACGACAATTGGACGACTACCACATTGGAACGTTAATTGCTCTGTTTGGCGATTTTGGCACGTTTCGAAAAAATCTTCAACCCCTCTAAGTAAAGATTTCCCTAAAGACTCCTTTTTTAAGGTATTATTTCCCTAAAATAATGTTTTAAAATCTTAATTTTCTTTTTACTAAGCCACAACTTATTCATAATTATTTCAAGCAATGCGGCTCTAGATGATTGGCAACAGAGTTTTCGACTGTCCCTAATGTTTGTTTATTTCTGCTTAGTGTTATTTCTTTTATGGTTAGTGTTTATTTCTATAATTTGCTTGATTTTAATTAATTTTCTAAATTATTGTTTAAATTAATTTGTCTTGAAAATATCGGTAAAAATGGATCATAGAGGGCTCTCAAAAGAAAGTTTTAAGTAAACTAAAAGATTTGTATTTTATTAAAACTACTAAAATTAGATTTCAAAGTTTTATTTATTGTGTACTTCTGTAATTATTGTTTGTGCTCTGATCATAAGGTCATTTTAATAGGAACTTAAACATTGAATAACAAATACAAATTGGTTTAAATTTCTTACAATGAATGTTTCCATGCAGTTCTATGGCAAATACTGCCAAAAAAAAGTATTTGTTGAGAACTAGACATTGTGTTTGGGTGCTTTTATATATTAATGTTGCATTAGCATCTTCGAATGCTTATGTAATACATTTTTTAAAAAATATTTCTTAACTTGCAGTTCGGGACACTTCATAGAGATTATGAAATATATATATAACAATAATTTTTTATGTCCATTATTTTTTAAATTATGCTGTTTTTCTTGATATTGAAAAATTTCGTAAAAAGGCATTTTTTTTTTTCTTCTAAAACTAGAGGTAATATATATGTATATATACATTCAAACGTTTTGTATGTAATATGTCAGTTTCTATTGTTTGTCGTTATAAAACTTTCGTAATAGTCCATTTTTAAAAAAATAATCTCTGATCCTTTGTAAATGTGTTTTGAAGAATTAAAATGGCTCTCACTGCCATCAACAAAAACTTCCACAAAAAGGCTTAGATTCATTAGAAAAGAATAAGAAAAAAACTATTGATGATTTGGAAAGAATAAATAACACATAAAACTGGAGAATTTGAAGTTGTTTCTGTAATATTAACTTTAAGTAGCATATAGATATATTTTTAAATGCGTTTTTAAAGAATGAAATTCTCACCAAAAGTCATGCAAAAAAAATGTGATTTTTCCAAAGCAATACAACTAAATTCAATAAAATTATGTTCACATATTTAATAAGTCCACACATGTGGACACGTGCAATAACACATGTATGGTCAGTATAGGTCAACTGCCATATCAGACAAAATATCTTATTTGATTCAAATACGTGTAATTACAAAACAGACATTTCTCAACGGCAGGGAATCTGAAAGGAAGTGTAGTAAATCTCCGAAATAAGGAATTTAAAAAAACCAATTCATGTAAAAAAACGAAAAATACCCAATTAAGAGGAATAAATGTGATAGGAAAAGAACATGTCTTGTATCTCAAACAAAAAAAAGATTCTAGGAGTTGAATTATGCTTTTCAATTTTTAGGAATCATACGAGAGTGCCTAAGTGTGAAGTAACTATATGCACTATTCTGATAATTGGGGAATTTCTTATTAAAAAATGTCTTTTGTTGGCTGAAATCTTAGATTGGATGAGGCATTACATATGGTGGAATTTTCAATTGGGCTGGATATCTAATCCACTTAATACACTTTTTTCATATAAAATAAGCAGAACATGATTTTTATTATCTCACTGAGCAGCAACACGAACTCTATTGGCAACGGACCTCCTCAATCAAGAAAAGTAATGAAGACGACTTATGAGCTGTCGCTTCCTTCTCGAAATTTTCAAACTGTGCTTAACGTGTGTCATCCTCATTACACGTTGGTAGTTAATGTGATACGGACTCGCTAGAAACTACCAGCTTTGAGTCTGACCATGAACACTGGATTACCACGGCCACAAAATAAGCACAAGACCAGTAAAAAAATTTTGAAATTCTACAATAAGTCCTCTCTTTTGTTAGTAGAAGCCAGGGATTCTCTTTTACAAATGCAAAAAATAGAGCAAAACAATAACCAATTAACAAACGCAATGAGAATCATTTTAGAAGTCATAGACATTCATAATGTTGGGTGAAATTATTGTAGGCCATTTTATGGAGTCCCAATGAACAAACCGAAATCAAATTTTACTGGATTTTACTAACCCTTCAATGGTTATCAACAAGCCCAGCTTCTCATTCGAATAGTGCATCATAATGGACACTGACGAGTTCCCCCAACTCCTCCTAAATACTAGAAGGCCTTGGTGCCAAAATGAGAGATGCTTTTGACATCACACATAGTAGGAGGGATAGTCAACCTGCTTGAATACATCAGTTAGATAAGGAATTGCCTTTCACTAACCATCGTCGTTTTGCTGCTTGTATAAACAACATTTTTTATATGAAAATTTTCCTTAAATGTTTAGCCTTTTGTCTGTTCTGTTTTTGAACATCATAAAACTAAGTTTTAAAAGAAAGAATTAAGGTCTACCCATGTGCAGTATCCAATTGCAAAAGCAATTATAAAGGTACTAACATGGCAACAAATGTTTTGTTCCTGAAAGATGGCTCGCTTCGAAAAAAAGTGGATCAAAGCCATTTACAGGAAATATTTCGCCCCTTCAAATTATTGAAGGTTAAGTTATTTAACTTTATTCTATATATGGAAATTGAAATACTTTCTTAATTTTAAAAGTCAGCTAATAACTTTTAACAATGGGTAGTTCAATACAACATTTGAAAATATATTCACTTCTTTTTCTTCATGTCAGTTTCTTAAATAAAAATAGTTAATTTTTTTTTTGTTTATCTTTTAGGACAGAGGAGTGTTTTGTTTATCAAATAAATATTTTATAACGGTAGTAAAATTTTATGTGTTTTAAATGAACTAAAACAAGCATTGTTAATGAGGCAAAAAATGTTTATTGTTTTTGCTATTGCAAAAAATAATTTTGTATTATTTTCCAAACATCTTTTTGTGAAATCGAGAAAAGGTCTACTTTAATAGCAAACATATGCTGGAAAAATAAGCAAAAATTTCCTTAGTTCGAAGAAAAAACACCTGAAGTTTGTTCCAATTTTCTAGAAGAGAATTGTCAAAAAAAATTTGATGTTGTAACAAAATGGTTTCGGTACTTCCAACAAGAGTTTCATTCTAAATTACAAAAATAATGTCAACAGTAAAATCTTGTTAATCTAACAAATCTTTTCTGTCTATATATAACATTTTTTTTTTTTTTTATTAAATTTTAGGTTTGTCTATTGGACTTTGCTGAGGATACAATAAGGAGAAACACGGAAGTTTACAACAAGAAAAATGGTAATAAAATACACGTTTTTTGGAAACGTTGTTGACTGCAAAACTGTGCTGTGCCATCTATTTTTTTTCCAAACTGCCTCAAATATCTTTAAATGTGTATAAATCCTGCTTGAGAATGTCCTGAGCAGAGACAGCAAATAATAGAAAATGAACATTTACAACACTCAATCCAAGAGAGCATTATTTTAAAACAAGAATTTTTAATTGACCAGTTAAAATTTTTAACCAGTAACAAGTTTTCTTTTAGATATTCCTCTGAAATGATAGATTTTTTTTATTTATATTTCAATCAATATCTCCTTATGCCTATAAGTTTTTAAGAAATAAATTAAATTTTTCAGGATATCTAAATATTCTACATCCCAGAAGTTTGCAAAAAATTTGTTCTTCTTTTAAATAATCAAATGAAAACTTTCTAGAAATCTGTTGACAAAACTGATGCTTAATGAAATTAATTTAAAACCATATTTAGATTTTAAAGGGGGTAATATTTTGGGATGGTATGTAACAATGAACAAGCTGCTACTTCAGCATATGTTTTCATGGTTGAGGGTCTTCTTTTAAAGAAGTAGTTCATATAATGCCGGTAAAAAATATCGATGGAGAGGAACTGTTACCTGTTGTTAAAAAAACTTGATGGTATAGGATTCTAATTTATAGGCATAGTTTCTGACAATAATTCTATAAATCAAAAAGCAATTTCCAATTTTTCCTCCCTTATAGAGCATTGTATATCCACGTCCTTCTGATCTTTCTAATCTTTTTTTTTTGTTATAGATTCAGTCCAAAAAAAAAAAAAAATGCAAGGCAATGTTTTTATTTTCCAAATTTTGAAGATCATAATAAGTTTCCATTATTAGAAGCAAATTTCTCTACACTTAATCAACTATATGACATAGAAAGTAATAAGTTAATAAAGTTTGCTTGTGGTTTAACTTTAAAGGCTTTGTGTCCTTCAAATTTTGAAAAACAAATTGTGAAACTTGTGCTCAAGATATTTAATAACTTTGATATTCAGGGGTTTCAACAATTAGGAGAGCAACTTAAATTAAGTAGTTATGAAACAACATCAAATTTTATTTCTTTGATTTGTACATGGTGGAAAATTGTTAATGTTAAAACACCTTTAAAGGGACAATGTTTGCTTGATCCTTATCAACAACCAATTACTTTATCATCAGGTAACAAAGAGTCTGAATTTTGATAAAAATTTTGTTATGGTTGGATTCGTGGAAGGAAAAAAATTGTACTACTGGAACCCTAACTAAAGAAACACATCTTGTTATTATTCATACAACATATGCTTTACTTGAAATGTCAAAATATTGTATAAATGAATTAAAATTTCAGTATTTTCTTCCCGGGAAAATCCAAACAGATGCATTAGAAAGTCGTTTTGGGAAATATAGGACACTTTCAGGTTCTCAATATTTAATATTAATTCGACAGCTTTATGAAGTGGAAGCTAAACTAAGAATGCAAAATTTTTTACCTCTAACTTTAATTTCAAACACTTTTGGACAACTTAGTTAAAAGACATTGATTTAGAATATTCGTGCCTTGAAAGTCATTTAGAGTCATCAATATTACATGATTTTAATATAACACTGCGTGAAAACGATTTTTGCAATACTGAACCTTATCTACCTATTTTAAGATATTTAGCTGGTATTTGTGCTAGAGCAGCCTTTAAAAAATAAAATGTGATCTTTGTTCCAAATCACTTATTCTCAATAAAACTTTTGAACTATATTGTAACTATGATGTAATACGTAACATAGACAGAGGAAGTTTATTGTGCCTTATCCCTGATGTTGTCACAGCAGTACTCTACAATTATTTAACAGTTCAGAAACTTCTTTCAAAAGATTATGAAAATATGCTCCTTACACAAAGTAATCAACATCAAATTACCTCAGAAATATCGATTAGCTTAATAAATTCAAATGATTTTTTTTATATGATGAACCTTGTTACAATGATCATACTTCTGAGCTAGTTTTAAAAGCAAATTATCCACACTTCTACAAATGCATTTCTAAATAACTATTGTAGGGGGGGGGGGTATTATAAAAGTTGAAACAAAAAAAAAACTTCATACTTTTTTAGCTAAATAACTTTTTTATGGACCCATTTGTAATGTATATATATTTATTTTGATGTATTTATAACTATATATGTGTGATTTATCTAAAAATATTTTTTTAAATATATTGAATGGTAATTTTTTATTTTGTGATTGCTTATGATACTAATAAAGTTATTGTTTTTAAATTTGTGTTGCATTTTTTGTTTTGAAAACTTTTTCTAATTTTATTTCTCTTTTTTTTTTTTTTTTTAACTATTCTCAATAAAACTAAGAAAATAATGATAAAGAAATTATCATAGTTTTGTGTATAAATTAACAATAAAATATGGATCATTAATTATTTTATTTTTTCTTTTCCTAAGAACAGTAAAAATATAAAAGATTCTTATCTGTTGCAATGTAGTAAATGTTTTTGTTCATCGCAATACGTTTGAAGTAAATATTACATTGATGATCACATACTTACAATTATTATTTATTCTTAAATGCTCTATGTGCATGAAACACAATTTGTTGATTAATTTAATGATATTATTTATTTGCTGTATATGAATGTTTAATTTAATAATAAGAAATGGAAGAAAATTTGTAAAAATACATCGGAAGAGTTCCGTAAGCGCGGATACGATAGTGGACGAAGTTATATATATACCCTACTAGTTGTGACATCACAATCAGCGCCGAGGCCTTCTAGTATTTAGGAGGTGTTTGTTCAGTCCGTACGAAGTATTTAGACGGTAACGGCTAAAATTACGAGGTACCTATTTAACAATTTAAATTTATCCTCTCATCATTATTTATATAAGTATTTAGACCCAAATGGCTGTAGCGAAACTTTTCCCCAATGGGCGCTGACGAGCTGAGTTCGTCCGTATATATTATCCTGCGTTATTCGTGTTACAAACGATATTTACTGGCAAAATTCAGTTTATTTGATAGAGTATAA
This sequence comes from Nephila pilipes, assembly GCA_019974015.1. Taxonomy (NCBI): domain Eukaryota; kingdom Metazoa; phylum Arthropoda; class Arachnida; order Araneae; family Nephilidae; genus Nephila; species Nephila pilipes. Next base: position 10,268 of record BMAW01090222.1, on the reverse strand, counting down.
ATGGTGGTATGGGTACCGCAAAATTTCTTACGTAATAAGGGAAAAAATGGCGATCCAGTTATTAATCTGTTTAGTTCATTATGTGCAATTCCATGTTTTAATGTGTATCACACACAAAAGGAAATTTCGGTAAATATAGTAATTAAATGTTTTATAGAGCTTAAAATTGCGTGTGTTTATTTAGATATTTTAATTTAATATTATACAAACTGATATTTAATATTTACTGAAATGTTTAAAAATGTGAGTCACAATTGGTGTAAATATAACATTAATATACCACAAATAATTGTTTAAAAGCGAACGAGCTATCCTTATCACCTTTAGAAATGGGCGATATTTTCAAAAGCTACTAAGGAAAAAACGAATGCAACTTTCAGCGACCGTTTTATCGTAGCGCTGCGCTTCTTTTGATAGTAAAAACTTTTCACTGCTAGAAGAATCATAAATCGCAATTGCATGTCGTTGTAAGTTTGAAGCTGTCAGGGTGAAGTCCTAATTTAGCGTATTTCTTGGCGCGTTTTTAAAATAGCGCCAAATGCGGAATTCTCTAAATCGGAATCATCGCCAATAGCCCTCGTGTTGCTTCTAGTGCAACGTTAATAAAAACTAAACTAAGTCGGAATCAAGATATCGTTTTGTCCGTTGGACAAAAAAAAAAACATGTTAACTGTGTAATATAGAAAAAAAAACATTAACCGAAATTAAATTAATTAGAAATGTTAAACAAAAACAGTGAAATTTTATTCAAAAGACAAAAAAACGTATTAAATCAGCGTTTTGTGGCAAACATTAAAATAATAAATAGGGTGAATTTTAATTTTACTTAAAACAATAAAACTTAGACAAATATTTTTAAGATTATATAAAATATATTTAAAATAAATAAGATTTTTTCAATAAATAAACTTATAAATAACATAACTACGAAATGTTTTTTTTTTAAAAAAAAAAAAAAAAGAAGGTAAGAAAAAACGGTGAAATTATGACCGAAAGACAAAAAAAACGTGGTAAATCAGCATTTCTGGAGGACATGAAAATAATATTAAAAAAAGTGATAAAAGCACTAACCTTATGATGGAGGGATGCCTGTGTGACCAGACAGATAAACTGTGACGATCGCGCGAAGGAAATCTCTAAATGTATCATCATTCTCAATACTTTCTTCGGCGTTTATTAAATTAGCGATAATTAAATAAAAAATTAAAAAGTAATTTAACTAATAAATTAAAAAATAATATAATTAAGCAGTATAACTAATAAATAATATAATATAAATAAGAAATATAATATATAGATGTATCGAATTAGAACATATCAAATATAAATAGTATAATATAATATAAATAAGAATTAATAATAGTTAAAATAAAAATTAATAAGAATTAAAATTTAAATATATATAGTATAATATAATATAAATAAGAATTAATATTCAAATATATATAGTATAATATAATTTAAATAAAAATTAAAATTCAAATATATATAGAATAATATAATTTAAATAAGAATTAAAATCCATATATATGTAGCATAATATAATATAAATAAGAATTAAAATTCAAATATATATAGTATAATATAATATAAATTAGAATATATAGAAATAGAAATAAGTCCGTCAACGAGATCCCCTTTTATGGGTTGCCAAATTGGCGATTTATCGCCTTTTTGAATTCTTCCCAGTCGCCAAGAAGTACGCTAATTTAAGATCCACCCGCTGTCAGAAAGGACTTATCGCATACAAAACAAGTATTGTCTATAGTTAAATTATACAATGCAGAGTCACTGATAACAGGCCGAATACAAAAATTTAATAATGTATATATTGCAAATAAGTTTTAATAATACAAAATACTCACGAAGTAACAGAACTTTCTTTTTCACAATATTCTGCAAGTACCTATTGAATTAAATATATTTTAAATTGCATAACGAAGTCAATGATTAGAAATATAAAACCTTAGAAATTTATTAATTTTCATAACATATACAAAAGACATTCAGAAAGAAAGTATGCAATCTGTAAAAACTTTCTCTGCTTACTTTCTCAAATTTAAATGAAATGGAACCTTATGATTTAAGAATAATAATGGGAAAATTAGAATAAAAAAATTACGTGATTTTAAACACATTCACTGCTGGAAGAATCGTATATCAAAATCTAACTTCATCGGAAATTTAAGAGAAAATGAGTTGTTCTTCTTTTTAAAAAATGATAAAGAAAATTTTTTAGAAAAGTAATACTGAAGTAGTTGTTACAATTATATTTATGTAAATCAATTATCAAGTAATGAAAAAGAAATCTCTTACCGCTAGCTGAGGGGGGGAATGGTGCTTAGCCAACGGAGGGAAAACGTGCAAGACTGGATAAGCACTATATTACAATTTTCCCCTTTTTCACTCAGAGAAATTTTCCCTGTCCCTCGCGCTATAAGCTCCACCTGGTGATTTCGCGTTTTTTCAACATTTATATTATTCTACCTCTAGGCGCTTTATATCTGCCTAACCATCAAAGTGTTAAAGTCGGGGTCTCAATTGGACGACTACCACATTGGAACGTTAATTGTTCAACTTGGCAAGTTTCGAAAAACCCTTCAACCCCTCTAAATAAAGACTCCCGAAAGTTTCATTTCCCTCAGAAATTTAAATAATTCTTCGTGACAAAAAATTTCTTTTTCAAGCAGAATATATTTTTTTTTTCTATAGTTTAAAAAATTCCAAAGCAAGTCATTTGTCTGCATTAAAAGTATTTTTTAAAATGTCCATTCATTCTTTTTATTTTTCTTTTTAGTATTTGAGTAGAATCTCTTAAAATATTGCAGGCTTTTTTTTTTATTTCATATCATGTTTTTTTTTTATTATTATTATTTGTAATATGTATTTCAACATACAATATTCTTATATTTTTCACTAATTTTTGAAGAAATTTGCAGTAAGATATGAGATAAGTTTTTTCCCTTAAATGGTGTGTTAGAAAAATTTCAAGATAGAATATTTTTACTGTCTTTAGAAACTTTAAAATATAGTATGTAACTTTAATATAGCAGAAATGTGTGTATTTTTTATCATAGAATATTCTTATTGTCTTTAGAAATCTCAGAGGTACGATTTGTATTAATAAGGTTATTGGATTCTAAAAGACAATCTTTCAAGCCTTCGCATTCTGCAGGATCGAAATGAAACGGGGGGAAAAGATTCAATATAACAACATGAAACTTTTCACAAAAAGAGAGAGGGAGGGAGAGAAAGCACAAAATACAGGTACTGCTTTCAAGAAAATTACTTTTCAAGAGTTTTTAAGAGTTCGAAGCGATAGTCACATAAAGTTGTTGACAATTTCAGAAAAGTACTCCAAGGATATATCATTCACGGCAAAAACGTTCCCCTATATTTGTATGTTTGGCAAATGGTCAGAATAAAAAATGCAAAAGTCATTTATTATGCGTTTATTTGAATTTCACTTAAAAAAAAAAAGAAGTTTTTATTCATTTCTGGAAATTCTCTGCAACAGAAATGAAGAGGATGTTTGCTTTGTTTTAATCAATAACTTCTCGGGTTTTTTTTTCTAAATTTGTGCGGCACTTTCTCTATCTAAATAGGGTATTTAGTTTGCAGAGTACTCACTTAAGTCCTGTATCCTCTCTTTAACTTGAAAACGGCGATACGTATTGCCTTAAACGTGGTGTCTAGGTAAAGTAAATTTGGCTTTGGGAAATCGGTCACAGAGTCACTTGACGACTAACAGAAGATTTAGCGCTCCTGTCGGAGTTCGGTAAGAGTTTCGGAGAAAAAAGTCAATTACAAAGTTGTGAAGAGTTATCGATTTAATATACAAAATCCCTTAACGCTCAAAAATTCTAAGATAATGGGTAACTTCGTTTGTCTAGTCGTGATTTCCCAACCTGTGACGTTAAAACCCGCGAACAACAGGAGAAAATGTCACATTTTCGACAAAAAAAAAAAAAAAAAAAATAGCCGGCGTCATTTTTCGGAGATAAAACGCTTGTTTCATGTTCAAAAGGACACTGGTTCAAACACCGCGGCAGCATGTTTTATTGAGTGTGCGACTTGTATACTGAATACCAATCGTACAAACTCGTCTCTCAAGACACTCCTACTCATTTCAACCCACGTTTGGTATGTAAAAATACACATGAAATTCGTGTAATAGTTAACTAAATGAGGAATGTCATATCTGTTCGAAAGACGGAGGCTAACTATGTTGTTTACCACCAGGTGGCATTATAACTGATCTCAAGAAGTAACACTTAAGGTTCCCTTCGAGTGATTTCGAAAGTAAGAATCGATGAAAGCTCCCTCTACTGGGAGGGTGCGTTACTTAGTGCGGACGAAGAACTCATTCAGTACTGGTCATATGGAACAGAAATAAATAGCTCTCTTATAAAAGTGAAGTTCCAAGCTTTATTTTTCTTAATTTTCCTTATTTTGCTTGAATTCAAGTTAGGAACTCCTTAGATGCTTTTAATTTTTTCAATTTTTCCCTAATATTTTCCATTTTCTTATGTTTATGTTTTGGCAGCCATCATGAAGTTTGACAATGGCAGAACAAGGCAATAAATATTTCCTCTAGATAGTCTGAAAAAAAGCAAGTATCGTAGAGCTGTCTCTCCATCTCGATTCTTCCCCTCTTATCTTCCCCCTATTCAAAACAAGAGAAAAGGAGAGTAATTTAATTACTGTCTTTTTTTTACACAGTTTCTTCTTGCGAGCTTTTCCGGTAGAGAGGGGTCCCTCGCCCTCATAAAGTGACCCAATGGATTTCTGTCCCTCGTGAGGCTACATTGCCCTTCCGTGTTGTTCAAGTGTTTGAAAGCTATCCCAAACTAAGAAGAAACTGACTTTTTCATTGCTTGAAAAATAGTCATTCTTCCCTTTCGACACCTTTTTTTACTCCTTTTTTCATGCCTTTTAATTTCAAAAAATCCGTTTCTATTATTTCATTTTTTCAAAATCGTATCACTTGATTTATAAAAGATTGACAATGCTAGTGATATTCCGAATTTTGTGTATACTGATTAATTATATAAAAATAAATTTTAATATAATAAAATGTTCTATATACAAAGTTTTGCAAAGAACAGATTTGGCCACCCAAAGTGCACTTTTTTTGTAATTATTATTAAATTACTCAATTAAATATTAGAATTAAAGTAAACGATGAAATATCGAGAAATGGACAATAGTAATCTTTTCCGATATTAACATTAAAGGAACCAGTAAATTATTAAATTGGTTTTAACTATTTAAGCTAAGTGTAATTAAAATCAAAGGAAACGAGAAATTATTAAATTGAATTTAATATCAGCTACATGTAATTAAAATTAAAGGAAATGACAAATTATTAAATTGAATATATTTAAGCTAAATATAATTAAAATTGAAGCAAACGATTAAAAATTGGAAAGTTATTTCATACTAGAAAAGTGATCTGGTTCGCCAAAATTGATCAAACTAAAATAATAGCCCCTTGGGTGGCTAAAAAGCTGATACCTGGTCAGAACAAATTGCTGGATGAGGTTGCTGTATTGTCAATATGTGGTTATATTAACTGAAATAATTATTAGAATTTTGTTGTGCATCCTATTCTAATTGCCCCAATAGGAAAGATAATTCATATCAAGGCACATGTTTTTATTAAGAGTTTGATTTTTATAACTTAAAGACACATATTGAAATATATATTTATTTTATATTTCTATAGCTCTCGTGTCGCTTTTAGAGCGAAATTAATAAAAACTAAACAAAAAAAATTATATATATATATATATATACATATATATACATACACTTTTCATTTACTTTTTTTCACAAGATTTTATTTGGATTACTCTCATATTGAAAACAAAAGTTATAAAATCATTACCTTAACTCAATTTTTTTTAATGAAACTATTATATATAACAAGGGTATTCAACCTTTTACACTTTGGGAACTCTTTGGGCTTACCGTTTCCTTGAAGGAACCTCTTGATCAAAGTACTAAAAAAATAGGATATCACAGCTTTATCCTACTCAAATTAACAAAATTATTACTGCATTTTTTCTTTCATCACAACACGAACTTCTTATTAAGATAATGAAAAGTAAGGTAGCTAATGACGTTTTTTTTTTTTTTTTTTCCTCTAAAATGTATTTAATCAATAAATAAAAACAACGATATTTTAATGACTTTACTGTGATTGTTTTTATTTTATTTTAACGCCTGGAATAATTGATAAATCTGCAACCTAATGTCCTGTTCAGCAACCAATCTGTTTCTGCATTTTGTTTTTGTAGCAGCGTACAATAAGAAAACGTTTTCACATACATAAGTAAAAAAAAATGAAATTAGATGTTTCACAACTCTTTTGATAATTTCAGGATATACTTCTAAAGTGTCAATCCAAAAATGCATAATATGAACTTGTCTAAATTTTCCGGAGTTGATAATTGATATATTGAGTGCCGGTCAATATATCAATTTGAGAAATACCGACTGAGCCAAAGAATGGAGACTAATATAAAAACCTAATGTGTCTCGATTAATGTATTTGAAGTACGTGACTTTTATGAAATTTAAGATTATGTTTTATCCACAAAATATTTATTTCTACTTATTTTTTATAAGCAAACTGCATTTAAGAATTCAAGCTTGTATAAAAATTAAAATTTTACTAAAATTTTGGCGCTTTGATTAAGAAAATAGTGAATATTTACGGCAACCCTGACAAAGTTCCTCGGAACCCAGTTGAAGACCTCTGATGTATAACAAAAACTTACAAAAATTTAAAGCAATGGTAATTTTAGTTTGTACAGGTAATCACGTTACAATATCATTAACATCACATGTATGCATCAAAAACTCGTGATAAAAACTTATAAAACTCAGAATGTACCAAGAAAAGAACAAATAGTATGCATGTTAAATATTTGTTATGCATGTTAAATTTTTGTTATGCATGTTAAATATTTGTTATGCATGTTAAATTTTTGTTATGCATGTTAAATATTTGTTATGTATGTTAAATATTTGTATTAAAAGATACAAAATTTATATTTTATTCCCAAATCAAAGGCAAAGAAACTATAGAAGTGGGACAATGAACGTACAGTTTCAGGTGTTCTTTATCAAATCTTTCCTTTAATAAATATATAAATATTTACATTGGCCCGATGTCTAGTGAGTAAGTGAATGAAAGTGATATTTAGTGGCGCAAAAGCCAAATATGGTATACTACGCCAAAAAAGATGTGTCTGTTTTTTTTTTTTTTTTTTTTGACGTGTGAAAAAATTAAAAAAAAAAAAAGATTTTAAAAAAATTGATTGTGATAAGAAGGAAGATAGAAAATAGAAAGGAATCGCTAGGCTAATCCAAATGAGCGTCAACCATGTTTACCAAAGATAGTCAACTAATTGGTAAAGAAAAAAGATCACAAGGGTGCCTCGGGGTCAAGATGGGTTTTTTTTTAGTTTAATTTTTATTAACCACGCGCTAGAAGCATCACGAGGGCTATTGGAGACGGACCTCGTAATTTTGAGCCTCGGTCAAGTGACGAGGACGATACCTGAGTTGGCACCTCCCTCTCCCAACATCCACACCCCGCCAACGGATGGACTTTGGGCCCCGACAGATTTAATGTGCATCAGCCCTGGCTACATCATGATGGGTACAAAATCTAAAGAGAAGATTAAAAAATAGGGGGGGGGTCACCTTTCTTGTCTGGGATAATGTTTACAGACTTATACTGAACTGGATCCAATTTTGCTGTTAGTTAGATAGTTAGAATTTTCATTCAAATCTGTGGTTTAGGGAGCCACTCTAAACATTCCTCATTCGTAGCACAGGTTAATTTTTTTTTATTGTTTTAAAGGTTAAAATAAATTGAATCATATTTTTTGTTTAATTATCTAGCGCCGTCTCGAAAGCTCATATTATGATAACAATGAATCATGGTGTTACCAATAGCGGGGCGAGGATGGTTGTATAACTCTGGGACTAAAATCGGAGGGGGGGAGGGGCTTCGAAGAGTCATAAGTTTTTCAGTATATGTACCTATATGTAAGGAATAGGGAAAAAGTGCTATACAAATAACAGATTTAGCCATTGAAGGTGCGGTTTTTTTTACTAAATATTATTAAATTATTCAATTAAATATAAGAATTAAAGTAAACAATGAAATAACGAAATGGACAATTGTAATACTTTTCCGATATTAAAATTTAAAAAGAAAAAAAATGATAAATTATTAAAATGTGAATATATATTTAAACTAAATGTAAGTAAAATTAAATCAAACGATAAATTAATAAATTGAATATATTTAAGCTAAATGTAATTAAAATTGAAGCAAAAGATAAAAAAAAAATTGAAAAGTGGTCTGGTATGTCGAAAGTAATCCAATTAAAATAATAGCCCCTAGGGTGGCTAAATTACTAAAAAACGTGTCTTGTATATTTTTAAAAGCTTATGTTAAAAGAGCTGGCACTATAATTTTATTTGAGCCAAAGCTCACAAAAAGTTTTTTTTTTTTTATTATTATTATGAACAGAAAAGTTGAAAGAATTCTTTAAACATCAAAATTGGTAGATTAATAAGCCTTTTTTTTTTAAAAAAAAATATGTCTGTCTGGTAGAAAATTTGTTTTTTCCTTACTTTTAACACTTTTATTTCCAGTGAATCATTTCAACTACTTAATTTTAATAACATAAATGTTAATTATATTTTTGTGTTATACCTTTGTATTACAATCACTTCAATAAGGGGAGACAGAAATTTCCGCCACGGTCCTCGATATCAGTAAGTCCACCATGAGGCCTTACAAGTTAAATTTTTTAGCATAATTGTACTGAAGTATGCTTTGAACCAAAAAAAAATCACAATTATTTCCAAAACATATTGCTTCGGTTTGTTTGTTTTCTCGTATGACTTCATAACAAAGAAAATATCAAAATTTACCAAATATTTATTGTCATATATTTAAATGAACACATCACATGATAAAAAAAATACATCTAGCTCTTCATTTGAAGTATAATAAAGATATAAAAAAATGTTACATATTTAAGAGAATAAAAATCAAATTCTTCGTCAGATTTCTTATCATTTTTTCTAGTAAACACTCATAAATGTTAGGTATTGCAAAGTATTTGTACAAAAATTGTAGTAAGTTTGAGTAACAAAATCAAATTTCTTAAACGTTTCACTAGATTCAACTTTCGAAATTATAATGCTCATTATATAGAATGTTATTTTATAGAATAAAATATTTATAGTGAATTTCGTAAAAGTTTAAAGAAATAAATGCGGTAGATTTTTTGCAAAATGTACCTTACAATAAGTATATGCCTTCGAAATATAAATGCAGCTACTGATTATTAATTGTTCACATATAATTATTCATTCTTATAAATGGGATGTTTGCATAAACAGATAGAGAAATATATAAATAACTCAATGTTGAACATTGAACATTAGATATTTTGCTTTGAAATTTTTTGAGGGTTATTTAAACTAGGCATAAATAGGCTCATTTATCTTTGTCGAAATCGTCTCGGTTACCTTAAAAAGCAATTAATAGCACGAATATATTTCATTATTTCTCACTGAAAATAGTCATGTCGATTCTGCGGTATCTGTCCATTACTTCAGAGTAAAGTCCTTCGCACTTAAACGCATTCTTGTAAAAAACGAACAAAGTTCCTGACGAACGGAACTCTAAGGAAGTTGATTCTGGATTATGCATAAGTACTGCTGGTGGAAAAGGCTGAAGCGGATCATGTTCAATAATAAGCTTCAAACTGCAGAATATTTCATCCTTCTTTACGAATTCTTTGTATCCGGAGGGACTTTTTCCCCACAATTCTCTAATAAGAGGAATGTAATTAAAATCATTCGAACCTAACCCAATTTTTTCACTAAGAATCAATCGCAAAAGATCGCGAAATTGCTCCAACGATAAATACGGCAATAAGATCTGTGCGACATCCAAAAATTCTCTTAGAGCCGGCCATTCCAAAAACGTCTCTAATATTTGTAGAGGGAAATTTTTTAGCAATTCAGCTTGCAGATTTTGGTTGAGTTTCGACAGACAGAATTGTAATTCATCGTGGTCGATCCATCCTCGTTTTAGAGTGAACGAAAGCCATTGCAATCTCTCTTCCTCTGTAAGTTTTGGAAAAAAGACTTGGAGGCCTAAGGAATTATACCTGCTAATTCGGGCGATTTCTTCCCAGTCTAAAACGTTCTCCGTTCTTAAATACTCC
>BMAW01090221.1:0-10768 GCA_019974015.1 Nephila pilipes | reverse complement strand
AGCTGTTAAGAATATAAAAATTCAAAGAAAGGATATAAAATAATAGCAACAAAAAAAAAGATTGAGGAATACACATAATAATATAAAAATAAAGATATCCTAAGAATAATAATTCAAAACAATAAATAACTAAAATAATTTTCAAATAATTTTTGATAAAATAACAATTAGCATAAATGTTATTCACAATAAAACATTTCAAGAACACGACAACATCCCATAAGGCCAAACTAATTAATGGCATCAAATTAATTTCACATCTACTCTAACTTTAAAATAGTGAAAAACTTTATCATTAGAATTAAAAATGAACTAATCTATAATGCTAGAAATTTATTTTCTGCAATGAATACTATTTAGAACTTTTGAATGGACTGAATAATTTTTTAAAAATTGCCAAACTTCAGTTTATTCCATTACATTATACTTTTCACATTTTAAAACAGTATTAAAAATTAATAGGATAGTTATACTTAACACAATAATTGTAAAATTTCTTATAATTTGTTACAATTTCCATATTTTTAAATCAAACTTTATTATGTAGTATGTTATCAAATATTATATTTATAAAAACTGATACGTGAATAATTATATACCAGAGCAGCATCCTAATAACACGAAATTAAAATAATCTGTTTTAAAAAAAAACATTACTGGAAACTTTATTATCAAAAATTTCTACTTTAATGTCTAAATAATTTATTTCCATTTTATTTTTATTAGTGTGAATTAAATTTAAATAAGAAAAAAGAGTTAGGTTTAAAATAATCAGATTATTATAATTTAAGATCATAAGGTTATCAATATATATCTAAAAATATGAAATCACTTTATCTAGATAGTTCTGTTCATAAAATGCAAATTAGCTTAACTGTTACTAACCGGTTCCTCGTAGAAAATCTTTGCTTTTACATTTTTATCACTGAATTTAATACAAATTTCTAGCGTAAGTACTAAATTAACTCAAGTATTAAATTTTTCATAAGAAATAAGATTATCAATAGTACATTTTTCAAAATAATAAAAAGTACCTTATCAGGCAGGAACATCTATATCTATTGAATTACACAGATCTTCAAAATCATAGCTATGGAAAGAGTAATATTTTTTTTTGTTTTTAATATATTTAATAATATCTGGAACTATTTTTAATAATTGCAGTTTTATTAAATTTAATTATATATTTTCTTGTAAAATTGTTTGTAATAAATTACAAGCATTTATAATATATATATAATTATATAAACCATTAGTAACACTTTTAATTTAATTGTTTTCTCTATTAAATTTTTAAATGTTAAAAATATATGTAGATACAAATATTAATTTGAAAACCTGTTTTTTTAAAATTTTGTGCAGTACTTCTATTAATTTCTCTATCGAAATTTTGGTTTTCAAAAATGTTTATTAATCATTTTATAGTAGTCATATTGAAAAATAATTGCATAATTACTTGGACTTTTATCCACATACCTTATTACAAAATCTTTTTGGAGTTCCAAAATGGACTTTTGTTGTGTATGTATATAATATATGTGTGTGTGTATATATATATATAACCATACTAGAATATATTTTATGTTTAAATTATATAAGAAAATATTTTCAGACTTTTATTCTAAATTTTAGGGCTGGTCAATCTTATGAATGGTTGTTAAAAAAAAAAAGTCGATAAATTTTTCTACTATACACTTTTCAATGATATTTACAACGGTTGATAGATAATTTTTCAATCCTAAAAATAATATAATTCATAAACTAGTATTATTAAAATATCAGTTATTAACATAGTTACATAAAAAAGGAAGAACTTAATATACTAGCATAAGAACTTATATACGATTTTTAGATATTTGGCATCCCCCCCCCCCCATGCCTAGGAAATCCTTAAATTAAAAAAAAAAAATTCATACTACTCTCTAAAAAAGCTCAAGAAATATTCAAAAAAGAGAGAATGATTTGAGATTATGAGTTAGGAGTCAATTTATAGATTACATTTATGAACTATAGATTCACAGATCAAGCAATTTTAGAAAATGGAAAATCATTAAGGGAAGTTTGTTTGAATATTAAACTAATAAAATTAATAATTGAAATTTGACTTCAAAAAAATTTTCCATTAATTTTTATATATTCTAATTATCTAGTAAAATGATTTTTATAATAATAATCTTTACCACAAAATCTTATATGCAATCTGATTTCAAGCTAATCTCAGATATTATTTATGTTAAATATATTATAGAATAACGTATTGATATGTTCCTCATTATGTTGGATGATTTTTCAAGAATAAATAAAATTTGAAGCATAATAACAGACATTGATGCTTACTTTTACAGTTTATAAATTCAGAAGATCAAAGATTAATTCTAAAAAACACAATAATGATGTAAAATAATTAGAAAAATATAAAATATTTATTAAAGAAAACTGTAAATATATAGTATTTTATTCTTCTTGAATATTTTGTTTTACAACATTCGTTTGAAGTCAGATGAAATATTTTGATTTTCAAAATTTCACTTTCAGTACTGTATGAAATCAGATAATGTTAGTAAATGCATACAAGTAATAAAGATTTAAAACAAGTTTATCAAAACTTTCTTTGCACAGAAATTATATCTTTTAATCTTAATGCTACATGAATACTATACTGATAATGCTACATGAATTACTTTTTTTAAAATAAAATAACCTCAAAATAAATACAATAGAAAAATAAAATTCTTATAGTAATAAAGTAAAAACATATATTAACTGTAGCAAAAACAAGCTATTTGCTGATGAATATTTTTTTGAACATTGAATGAAATTGCATTTGAAGGGTATTTAAACTAATCTGTAGGATTAGTTTATTATAGAAAATTTATTCAATTTGAACCATTACTGTTTCAAACAACATGACAAGCACATTTACTATTTAAATTATATCAAAACAATAATAAACAGAATGTTTTTTTAATTGCAGAAAATAGTTTTCTATAATAACCTTGCGATAGTATTTTATACACAATCATCAAGTTTATTGGGCCTAATAAATGTGATGCAGATAAATCGTTTGCTGAAAGAAATACAGTATACGCCCCCCTCCTCCCCAGTGGTTTTCTTGAATATCCCTAAGAGTATTAACTGGAATAGAAAGAAATTTCGAATACCTATGATTTAGACATTTCTTTATCTAAAACTATAAAACAAACCTCCATAATGAAAGTTATTCAGAAGTTAGTTAATTATACAAATTCATTCATTAGTATCATAATTTAGCTGCCCTTGAGCATTAAGAATCATGCAAATTTTGCCAATGGCATTAAGAATTGTGAAAGTTATCAAGAGGTGACAATTTTTTTTAAAAACAACTTTACATGTCTAATATATAAATATGGTAGAATGTTAGAATTTACAAAAATACTTATACTCCTATTTTGCTAACATTTTAAAGTTTTATCTCTTTAAATTGATATTGAACTTTTTTTTCAAATAATGTAAATTTCTTTTTTTAAAGTTTACAGATGTATCAGTAAAGAAGTTTTCATCATCTTGGAAATTTTTCAATTCAATGACACAAATTGTTTTTCTAAAGCAAATTCAGCACTAATATATATATAAAATATTCTCAGCATTTAACTTATTTAAAATAAATAATAAAAAAATGTTTTTCAAAAAAATATTTTTGATAAATGAATAGTTTCTTATGAAATTTATTTCCATGCTAAATCTTTTTTTTTTTTTTTTTTTTTTTTTATAATATATTAAATAAATAATTAAAATTGAAAAGACAATTACTGCATCAAAAACACAGCAAATCAATATTGGACAAATACTTAATTTATGTTAAGGAGAAGGGAATATAATCTTAAAATTTTTCAATAATTGCAAAAACCTTAAATCAGATCTGTGAAAAAAAACTTTCACAATATTCATTCAGTTTGAAAATTAAAATATTCAACTTCATATGAAAATGGCATTGTCAGAACCTCTTATGCAAGACTCTATGCACTATTGTTTGCAGCATTTCCAAACTCTCTGGTTGCCATATGCACTGATTTTGTCGGACTCTTTGCAAATGCCAGTCATGCCTAGTACTCATTAGCATTTGAAACACATGGGTGACCTGCCCTCTGTTTATGAACTCAACCTGTTTCCATAAATTATGTATATCAAACCAAAACAATTGGTTAGGACAGTGGATCCCTTCCATACTGTGTCCAAAATTTCGTTGCACTTGTCACCCCGACTTTGTCTATATGGAACAGGCTACACACTGAGCTTCTTCCAGTGGCATCCCCTTTTTTCTTTAAATCTGCTTCGCCTGGAAGACAGAAAAAGCTTTATGAATTATGGAAACTGCTATCATACACAGTTTTGAAATCATTGCAGTCTAAAGTTGCAAAGATAATTTATGTACACTAAGGATAAGAATAGTAGGATTTGATGTGTTTGAATACTATTGTAATAAATATGGTTTTCATGGTGCTAGGACATACATTGTCCTTCGTGTAAGTAATTTTTTTTAAAAAAATAATTTCATAACTAGAATAAAAGTGACTTTTTTCTTCTTTCCCCATTCATTACCTTTATAAGATTATAAAAATAATAAAGTGAAATTTGTTTTAAAAAAAGTTTTCAATTCTTTTTCAAATTTTTAAAGCTATCGTGTATTAAAATTTTTTACGTAAAGTGAATGAATATGTAATATTTTTTATTCATTAAAAACTCAGAAGTTTTGTAATACTTCATTTATACCTCTTTGCTATTTTAAATTTGTTATTAATGTTTTCAATGGAGGTACTTGTTTTCTCTTTTCCCATTTTTATAATTTGTACAGTTTCTCAAAATTAATTCTAAAATAATGAATAGAATTAACATTACTTTAAAGAATTAGTCTAAAGCAATGGTCCATATTTGAGAATAAAATTTTTAAAACTGTATAGTATTAACATTATGTATACAAATTACAGGTGTCATTTGAACTGGAGTCTTAAATAAGAATATGTAGATATATAGATTTAAAATAAAGGAGAGGGGGTTAATTTAAATTAATGATTTCTTAGTTTAATGATTGATACAACTAAAAACTCTGAGTTAAAAAGAAGTTATATCGCATGGTAAATGGGCTATATATTTTATTAAAATAAGCACTTAAAGATTTTATTAGTTTAGGAACTGGCATAGCAGATCACACACAGTTATTTGTAATGTCATATCACTCTGCCTCTATGTAGGGGAGGAGAAAGGAATTCTCTAAAAGTAGAGATTTTTTAAATTTTCATATTGAACATGACTTGCATTTCCTTGCCAGATCTATGTGGTTAGTTAAACAGTCGATTTTGTTTGGAATCAACAATATTATAAATATATTTTAGCGATTGCAATATGTTTAATTTAATATGTAAAATTTAAAGAATTTTATCATTAAAACCTATTTGATTACAGAAAGTTATGAAAATGAAAACTAAATTATCCAGAATTAAAAGAAAGAAATATCACTTTTTCTATTTTGATGTTTAGGTTTTCAAATATTTTTAGGTTTTATTGTAAGATAATTGTCTAGATTCAACCACAATAAAAACTAATCACTCCCATAATTTTGTATTTTAAAGCAATTGGTGATATATTTGCTATTTCAATAAAAAATATTATAACAGTGATGAAATGAGCTTTGTGAGAAAGAAACACATTCAGAAACACCATCCTTCTATCAAAAAGGGGAAAGTTTTAGACACTTGAACCTTTGCAAACACCTTTTTTCAAATGTAATGTTATTTAAATTGCTTCATGCCAAAAATGTGTGCATCTCTCTCATTCACTGTACCCTCTACTCCCCCAAACATTTTGAAAAAGTCTAACTTTAAACTTGTGATCAGGTGTTAAACTATAATTATCATGCAATTATAACCAAATGATTTTCTCACAGTTATTGACTGTTAATAATTTGATCTTCTAATGCCAGAATACAAAATTACAAGTTGATTAGTGACATAAATAATGAAATAATCCTAAAAAAAGCCAATGTTTAATTTTTCAAATGAAGTTTTCTGTTTATTTCATAAATATCAACAATTTTAAGTTCTCGAAAAAGTAATTTATATTAAGTTAAAAAAACATTTTTAGTAAATTTAGATAGAAGTCTTAATGTACACCAAACTTTTTCTATGTTATTGTTATGTTTTTAGGGGCCAAGACAGCCTCCACGAAATTTTTAAATCGACACATTTCCAACTATTTTAAATGCATAATGGTTTCAAAATATAAAATAAAAAAGCTGCAATCATGGTCCTGCACCAAAAAGGATATCAAAAAATTATTATTACCTATTTAACACTGTTTTGTAACACACAGAGAATAATGAACTTTCAAAGAGTCCAAAAAATTATGATTAAGATGAAGTGATTGTACATTAGGTTATCAAGGCTTTGACTTTCTCTCTGCTTCTTAAAAATCTAGCCAGCATTTATGTTTCTTTCCAAAATATCTAGCAAATATATCATACTGTCATGCTATTTAAGAAATTGTCATTAGCTTAAATAACACAGAACATTCATGTTTTGAATGTAAAACTTCAAACTAATACAACCAAAATAATTAAAACTTTTTGTTGTTTTGAACAGAAATTGTTTTCATACTAAAATATTTTTGTATTATTTTGATTATATATATATATATACACACTCTATAACAAAAAAAAAAAAAAAAAAAAAAACCCCACCAAAAAAAAAAAAAATGCCCAATGTAATGAAATTTTGCATGCAAAAACATTTGAACCAAACATGCAAATGATTAAAAGTTTGGTGTCCAATGAATGATTAGCGGGAGCTACAGCACATCAGAACTACGAAATCAATAGGTGTATATAAGAAGCAATTCTCAATCTGATGGTCAAATTTTCTGTTGCATTGCGATTTAGGATACCTTTCAACAACAGAAAAAATGGCTCGCCACTGGATTCCAGATCGTTATGAGCAACTGTCAGAGTTTGAAAGAGGTCATATCATTGTATTGAAAGAGGTAGGTTGGGCAAATTGGAGACTTGCTCATCATATGGGTAGAAGCAATGTGGCGATTAGAAGATGCTGGCAAGAATGTCAAATTTCAACGTCATGATGGCAACGGTCGACCTAGGGCCACAGCAGATCGGGAGCACAGATGTGGCGACTTCCTAAGTCATTTTTTGATGTCATTTTGACAGTGGAGCTGTAAGGAGAATTGAAGAAAAGAAGCAGACGATCTTTTCTCCACTTACTCAAGTTTTAAATCTGTACATGTTAAGTTTGAGATAAATGAGTCGTTCTTTGCCTCTCAAAAAGGACAAGAGTAATATTATGAAAAAATCATTTGCTTAAATGATTATGAAGAGATTTTCTCCTGTGCGATTGACAACAAATACATTATTATTATTATTATTATGTGTTGTTCTATAAAATTTAGAAACAGTCTACTGTCAGTTTATTAATGATTAGAGATGTTTCTGTTTACATTAAAATAAGAATTATTTAAAAGCTCCAACATTTGAAGTTTCTTTTACATTTTCGGTGTGGCTAATTAATTTAATGGCTAAAGTGAAATGTTAATGTAACAGCTCTCTGGAATGACAGAAAAGTTGCTTGTATTCCGCACAGCTTCTGAAAAGAAATTATGGGGAATTGACGGTTTTATCAACACACACCTTCCCCATACAGAGAGATTGTCAGATATGCTGTCACAGTGCCTGATTCATCGTTATCAACCATTAGACGTGCGAACTGCACGCAAGTGTCCATCACGACCATTCACAGACGACTGATTGAGCAAAATCTAGGCTCGTACCAACTACTATGCCATCTACCACTCACGCCTGCACACTGTCCAGCCAGTTTACAGTGGTTCTTGGCTTCATCAAGTTGGAAAGATGCTGACTGGGGAGGTATAATGTTTAGCGACGAATCCCGCATCCAACGTGTCATGATGATTATCGAAGACGTATCTGGAGACGCCCAGGGCAGCGTGCCAATTCTGCTTTCACTATTGCACATCACACAGGCCCTCAATGAGGAGTTATGGTCTGGCGTGCCATTTCCCTTGATAGCCGGACCCTTTGATCATCATTAGAGGCACACTTACAGCACAGGGGTACGTCCGAGACCTGTTTGCTACCGTTCCTTTTTCAGTACTCTGGCCTTATTTTTCAGCAAGATAATGCCAGACCTCATATGGCACATGTTGCTATGAACTGTCTTACAGCTAATCAAAGACTTCCTTCACCAGCTAGATCTCTCTCCAATCAAGGATGTCTGGGATATGATGGGAAGGCGACTGCATCCACCAGGGAATGTTGTTGAATTAGCCTGACAATTGGAGCAAATTTGGCAAGAAATACCACAGCAGACCATCAGGGAACTTTATCACTCTACGCCACATCGTGTAGCAGCTTGCACACAGGCTAGAAGAGGGTCAACACCTTACTGAGCTCATTACATTGTAACTATGTAACTATGTAACTCTGAAATAAATCATTTTCTATTATGTATATAATTTTCCTACTTGCCAATTTTTTGTCTCCAACAGACAACTCTTTCTCAGTGTGTCGTTTTTTTTATAGAGTGTATATACACACAGTAATTTTTTGTAACATTTTACACACGTGTGCTTTCTGAGTAGAAGCTGGTGTGAATATTACATTAAATTTGTAACAATGGTTATAAAGATATAGCCTCTCCTCGCAGCAAATATATTAAAATCCTTAATTTTGCCATTTTATAAAATTAAAAGAAGGTTTTGAAGATATGTTTGAATATTTTTTATGGAAGATATAGTTTTGAAGTTAAGTTTGATGAAGATATGTTTGAAATGTAAAAGTTTTTGCCATCATCCTTTGATGTATTAAAAGTCAAAGCTGAGAAATTTAAATTTTAAACTAAAAATAAATTCAGAAATGGTATAATAAATAATATGTACAGAAATGTTATAGTTATAAAGTTTCAAGTATTTTTAAAAGAGTGTGGAATAGGCGAATTTTTTCATAAGAGAAATTCCTGAGAAGGAAAAATGCATTATTACAGAAAAAAGGAAGACCATAATTTTGAAAATATCAATACACAAATTAAAGGAAATTAAATAAAATACAGGTTACATTATACTCTTTAAATTATTATCATTAAAGCAAATTACTTTTTTTTTTCAATTAAATAACTGGATTCAGAAATTTCACATGATTGGCAGAAAATGATAGAAGTAACACATATTAAAATATTTAAATAAAGAGGAGAAATTTTAAATATTTATTAAAGAGAAATTTCATTAGAACTTAATTTTATTTAAATTTTGATTGACGATTCTTTAATAGCAAAAAGTGGAAAAGAATAGATATTCAGAATAATTGATACTAGGCTTAAAATATATTCAGTGATGTGATAGTATCTTTTAAGAGCGTAAGAGCCAGATGTGGCTATGATGTGCCAAAAAAGATACAGCTGTGATCTAGACATTTGAAAGAAGATTAACATTGGCTGAAGAAGGAGGGTTGAAAATAGAGAAGAATGTATCACGGGGCATGTCATCCCTGTTTATCAAACACAATAAATCCCATGGGAGAGAAAAAGATCACTATGACCCTTCAGAGTCATGATGGCCATACTTACCTAAAGAAGGCAAGCACCTGATGTCCCCTAACCTGGAGGAGCAGTCCCCCGATATAATCCACAAGCGCAAGGTGCCTAGCTATACAGTCAGACATTGGATACCCATTTTAGCTGGGTTTACCATCTTTATGGAATTGCTGATGAATTTTCTTTATCAGCAATTCCGTATATAAGTTTAATACTTTTGGTAGTAGTTTTACAGTTGGCAAAAGAATTATTTGTGCAGTTCATTTTCTTAAATTATACTAAAATCAAATAAACGATTTATACAAACAACAATATGATGTATTAATTCAAAGTATTATAAATACAAAAGTAAAAACAAAATAAAAATAATCAAATTTTCATATTTTGACAGACAATTCAACAAAAATATAATACAATTTTTTTTTACTCTACATGACAGTGCTACATTTGAGAAAAATTTAGTGAAAATAAATATTTTGTGTGAAGTCCTTTAGCTACAAAGACTGTTTCAAGATGTTGGCATAGATTCCACTAACTTTTTGCCACAGTTGTGTTACCCTGCAGAAAGCAAAAAGTTTGCTCAGAGCGTAATTTCCTTTCACTGCTTAATAAGTTATGCTGCAATACATCAACATAAGTTAAAGCTGCCATTTTAGGTTCAATAAAATTTAAATTTCAAACCCCCCTAGAAGCCATACACTCCCCAATCATAACATTTTTTCAGATTTGGGAGTACGTGTTGTGGATTTAAAGCAGTTTTATTTTAATGCTAAATGTTTCGAATGCTTAGAGGAGAGAAAATATGAAACTTACTCTCATCAGGGGAAAAAAAAACCCACTGTTTTCCTAAAATCCATTGGTCAATTTCTCTGGGCCAAAGATAATTCAAGGTGTTTTTTTTTCTGTTTGTTTCACTTGTGGTTCTTCTCAATACCTGTCACGTAATGGGGATGATGCAGCTGAAATTTGATTTAGGTCCCAAGTCCTTCTGTTAGCAAGATGTGGAAGTTTGAAGAGGGAGGTTGCAGCTGAGATGTTGTCCTCGTCACTTAACACAGGCTCAAAATTGCAAGTAAAATAGCAGTAGACCTCCTGTTGCTTCACAGTGCAACATGAATAACATTTCTTAGGGTTCTTCCTTTTAAACCTGCACTGTGGAGAGCATTTCTTTTAGAATCAGG
>BMAW01090205.1:32019-79361 GCA_019974015.1 Nephila pilipes | reverse complement strand
ATATAGTTATAAGCGATAAAACATAATTAACGAGAGAGAATTTTTTATGTCTGATCTTGAACTGTTTGGTTTGAGCAGTAGATTATTTTGTTTTCGTATCTTAACATATGGATCAATAAGTCCCGAGACTAACATTGAAAACAACATTTTTTTTGCAAATTTTTTTTTATTCATCAACATAATCACCTTTTAGGGTGATACAATCGTTCCAACGCTTTTCCAATTTTTCAATACCATGTTTATAAAAAAAATTATCTTTCGCTTCAAAATAAGCTTCAGTTTCAGCGATGACCTCCTCATTTGAGCCAAATCTTTTTCCCTGGAGCATTTTTTTAAGATCAGCAAAGAGCCAGTAGTCACTGGGGGCTAAATCTGGCGAGTATGGGGGGTGGGGAAGCAGATCAAAGCCCAATTCATTCAATTTTGGCATTGTTTTCATCGACTTGTGGCAGGATGCATTGTCTTGGTGAAAAAGGATTTTTTTTCTCTGCATGTGCGGTCGTTTTTTTGCGATTTCCTCCTTCAAACGCACCAGCAAGTCAATATAATAATCACTGTTGATCGATTTACCTTTTTCGAGGTAGTCAATGAAAATCACGCAATGCGTATCCCAAAAAACTGACGCCGTGACTTTGCCAGCTGACTGCTGCGTTTTCGGACGGCTTTCGCCAGCTGTGCGCCACTCAGATGACTGCCGCTTCGACTCTGGGGTGTAGTGATGTATCCATGTTTCGTCCATGGTCACGTAACGACGCAAGAAATCTTTTTTGTTGCGAGTAAATAGCGATAAACAGCTTTCTGAATCATCGACTCGTTGCTGTTTTTGTTCCATCGAAAGCAATCGCGGCACCCACTTGAAAAAAAACATTTTTCATGCTCAATTTTTCATGAAGGATAGTAAATACACTTCCATATGATATCTGTGTCATCTCAGCAATCTCACGGAGCTTCACTTTACGATCTTTCATTATAATTTTTGTCACTTCACTCACATTTTCCGGTGTAACGGCTTCCGCAGGTCTACCCGAGCGTTCCGCGTCATTTGTGTCGGTACGACCACGTTTAAACTCGGCAAACCACCGACAAATCGTTGCTTTTGATGGACAAGAGTCCGAGTAACATTTTTAATCCATTGTTTCGCTTGCACGGTGTTTTTACCCATTGAAAAACAATGTTTTATCAGAACACGAAACTCGGTTTTTTCCATTTTTTAAACAAACTACAAAACGACTTTACTCCAACCTCGATAACTCAGCTGTTTCTGGTCCGATCGACTTAAAATTTTGACACGTTTCAAGCAAAGGTTAGTACTCTAGAAAGACTTGGTTACTGGTTTACTACGAGGGCCATCTCTGGGTTAGTCTCGGAACTTATTGATCCATGTGTTACTTATTGAACAATGGTATTTTTTTTGGCATTGGCAGCGACGAAAACATTTTGTTGCTGTAAAATGATGAGAGAACACTTTGTACACTTCCACAGATTTTATTCTTATGGAGACATTCTCCGCTAGCGATCTAGCATCATTTGGAACATAGTTAAATATGAATTTCATCTTATACAAAAATTGGATAAGCAGGGGAATTTTAGGTCAAGGTGTAAGGAGTTTGTTGGTCGTCCTCAAGTAACACCTTCGCATATAGAGTTTTGTAACTGTCTCTCATACGATATACATCGTACTGCGCGCTAGTGCTAGTTAAACAAGTGATCTCAACAAAATAGCTATTCAGATGATTTAGGTAAGTAATTTATTTAGGTACCAAAGGTAGGTACTTTTTAGGTACAAATTTTTTAATCAAGAACCCTCCCTTTTGTAAATGGTGTCTCTCTTTTCGAATGTTATAATCATATATATATATATATATATCAGTGGAAAAAATAAAAGATCAATACATTTTAAATGTTTTTAAAAAAAACCTTAAGCACTTTTGGAAAATACAAAAAGGAGAATAATATATTTAATGTTGCAACAAGCTATAGAATATTGTGCTGGGTTATTCTAGAATTATAAACCTAACAATCTCCATCAAAAATATAATGTGAGGAGATTTTTGTTCTAATTTTATGTAACTAATTTACAAAGATAATTCTATATTTTTAACTATTACATATATGGTAGAAACCGAATATTTTTTCTGGTATACCAGGGGGGGGGGGTAACAAAATAGGGAAAAATTAAATTTACACAGTTGAAGAATAGAAGCATTTAACCTTTTACTTTTTTTTTGACTTAGAGTGTTTTCAACTTGTTAAAATATATTGGTAGTGAAAACGATAGATCAGTATTTTATCAATGTCTAAATTATGAAAACACAAACTTAGAGATAATAGCTTTTCTACAACATTATGCAAATTAATTTTTAGAATATAATACTTTAGTTAACTAAAATATTTTTAAGTATATATTTCCAGTTATTAATTACCCATTTCTACAGGGAAAAAAACTCCAAAACCTTTCGAGTAAATGTATGTTTTTAAAAATCTCTTTTTCAGTCATCGATGATGAACTTCATTAAACAGTCTCCAAAGTGTGGTGGAAATATAGGATTCGATGAATTTCACCTACAGTTTTACACACGAGAGATTTTTTTTATGGAAATCTGACGGCCTTTTCAGTTCAAAAACTTTCTTGCATTATTGTAACCAAATAATACAAAACACTTTTGACAAACACTGTGGAAAGCAAACAATTACAAGACCTTTTACATCGGCGGGTAGACATATCACATTAGCATGATGTCGCAGGAATTTAATCCATAGTGATAGCAATTGATCTCTCTGAGTAACTTCGCGGTCGATATAAAAAGACTGCGGTTATTTGAATGACGTTATTCACAGAAATACTGCGGACGCCAGATAACGGCTCCACTTTCCAAAGAAACTATATCTTAAGCTACTACACAAAATGGATCATATATGAACATTATAAAGGTTGTCAACAAAAATATAATAAATATTTTTCTTGGGATTATGTTAAACCGAAATGTTCGTAAACATAGGACGAAAAGGCATAAAGCGATAACATAGCATAGTAAACATAGCACGTTAGCCTCATTTGTTCACGCCTGTGTCACCTAAAAACTACCGCCAATCTTAGCGGTTAACCGAAATTCGTATAAACCATGTTCTAGAAAATTATTCAATTGTCATTTGTTTTTTTTTTTTGTTTTTTTGTTTTTGTTTTTTTTTAATACGGCATCTAACTATAAATTCAAATTTTGTTCCGAATAGTTCTTTTTTCATAATTTATTGATTACAATCCTCTTTATTCAAATCAACATACCCTAAAAATAACTAATACAGCTAACAATTCCATTAATGCATTGATATCCGTGTGCTCATGGAATAATGGAATATTTGTTTAATCTAAAGGCTACCGTTTAGGTACTTGATATTCGTAAAATGCCTTTTTAAGCTCTAATTCATTCTGTGAATTACAATATTCCCTTGTCTTGTGGCAAATTTAAAGTCTTAATTTCTATAATTGACTCATTATATGACTATAAAAGTCTCGTGCAAAGGAAAAATATGAAAATAATATGTGAAAGCCACTAGGTTGCTGGCAGAAAGATACTAGACTATGGCTTCACCCGACAACAAAGGGGCGTGCTTTCTTTTCCAAGTGGCGTACTATTTATAAGGAGTAGAACACAGCTGGTAAGATAGGAAAAAAGTTATTTCTTAGCGGGTTCTGAAAAAAGGATGAAAATGATGAATCCAAATGAATAGTATAATTATTTCCAATGTCCATTTCAACAAATAGTATATTTCCGTACATTTCAATCCATATTTCAGTAAAGAAAAAAAATATCTTTGATAAAATGTGTTATTTGATCGATTTATTCATTTGGCTTAAATCTGTATACATATACATAAGAATAATGTCATTATAGGCTACACACTAATGTGCGGGGATGATGTTTCCCAATGTAACAGGTCAATTGAAAAGTCCCTAGCCTGACACATAGATGGCGCTACTAGAATTAAATCCATATGTTTTTTAGTTAGCCCTAACCCTCAAAAGATGCGTGTATAAATTTGATAGCTGTCGGATCATTAGTTTGTGAATTATAGCATTTTTAGTGAAGCGACTTTTGTTATCGTGAAAAAAATGGATAAAAAGGAATTTCACGTGTTGATAAAATATTACTTTTTGAAGGGAAGAAATACAGTTGAAGCAAAAACTTGGGTTGATGCCGAGTTTCCGGATACTGCCCCAGGAAAATCAACCATCAACGATTGGTATGCTAAGTTTAGACGTGGTGAAATGAGCACCGAAGACGGTGAACGCAGTGGACGCCCAAAAGAGGTTGTTACCGACGAAAACATTAAAAAAATCCACAAAATGATTTTGAATGACAGTAAATTGAAATTGAATGAAATAGCAGACACTCTAAAGATATCAAGTGAACGTGTACATCATATCATTCACGAATATTTGGGTATGAGAAAGCTCTGTGCAAAGTGGGTGCCGCGTGAGCTCACTTTTGACCAAAAATAACGACGAGTTGATGATTCGGAGCAGTGTTTGAAGATGATCAAGCGTAATAAACCCGAGTTTTTTGCGTCGATATGTAACAATGGATGAAACATGGCTCCATCATTTCACTCCGAAGTCCAATCGACAGTCATCCGAGTGGACTGCACACGATGAACCCGCTCCAAAGCGTGGGAAAACGCAATAGTCGGCTGGCAAGGTTATGGCGTCTGTATTTTGGGATGCGCATGGAATCATTTTCATTGACTACCTTGAAAAAGGAAGGACCATCAACAGCGACTATTACATAGCGTTATTGGATCGTTTGAAGGACGAAATCGCCGAAAAAAAGGCCGCATTGGAAGAAAAAGGAAATGCTGCTTCACCAAGACAATGCACCGTGTCACAAGTCAATGAAAACGATGGCAAAAATCCATGAATTGGGCCTCGAATTGCTTTCTCATCCACCGTTTTCTCCAGATCTGGCCCCCAGCGACTATTTCCTGTTCTCAAAAGAATGCTCGCTGGGAAGAAATTTTCGTGGAATGAAGAGGTGATCACCGAAACTGAGGCCTATTTTGAAGCAAAGGACAAATCGTACTACAAAAATGGTATCGAAAAGTTGGAGGCTCGCTATAATCAGTGTATCACCCATGAAGGGAGTTATGTTGAATAAAAAAAACTAATTTTGCCAAAAAAATGTGTTTTACTACGGTAGGCCGGGGACTTTTCAATTGACCTGTTATGTTGCGTTGAAAGAATTTGTTTTTTTTTTTCGTTGATACGAATCATTGAGTCAAACACATCATAAATTTTAAGTCTTTGATACTTAACATATGCCTAATCATATTTAAATCTTAATACGGTAAAATAAGGTATGATATAGAAACTTCTTTTAAATGTGCTAAATAAATTCTAATTTTTTCCTTGTTTGAAATAAATATGTTTATTTATTCCCAATAATAAAAGTGAGGTGTGAAATTAAATATATATTGAACACATATGGTTTTGGAGACTTCAAGATGTGTTCTAAAATTTTTCGAAGAGCGTAGAACCTTTCAGCATAAACAATTTGCATTATTATGCATTACAGAAGTGAAAATGGTGAATTGTAAAACTTACGCATTACTTAAGTTTTACCATTTAAATAAACAAGCATGCGAAGAACTCCAATTAGAGTCACTATTTTGTTCTTGGTTAAATAAAAATTGAAAAAAAAATGTATGAGATAAATTAATGTTTATAAAGATTTCGTTAGCTATATTACTACCGTCAACCGACCTTTGAAATTAAAAATAACTCGGAAGCTTTTGTAGAATTCCGATCTTAAAAGAACAAATTTACTATTATTGATATTATTTATAGTAAATGTGTATTTGCAATATTTTTAACAACTTTATAACTTTTTACGTAATATGTTATAATGTATGCGAAAATGTAATATAAATCCATGTAAAAGTAAATACTTGGTTTTAATATCTCGATTTGCGCTAAGTAAAGAGAACATTAACATTTAATTCACACAATGTAATTACATTGCATTTTTTTGCATACGAAAGTAAAATTTTCTAGTCTACGTAAGAAACACTTCTATCGAGAAAATGCATTCCCGTATTTTTTTTTTTCATTTTGTCCATTTTCTTACAATTAAATGTATGAATGAAATTTTATTTATTTCTATATTTTCCTCAATAACATTTTCTTAAAAAGTAGCTTAAACTGTACAAATAATTTAATATGAAGTACAACATCATGATCAGAGCAATTGAAATATTTGTAAAATAATCAGCATATTAAAATTTTAGGATGTGCAAATCTCATTTTGATTTTATCTCACATTTATATTATTTCTAAGCTGTCGCAAAGAATATACCCACGTGTTTCATTTCTCATGCTTTGTAATTTGAGGACAAATCAAATTTTTGTAACATTTCTCTCATAGAGAGTTTTTTTTTTAAAAAAAAATAGTTTTATATATGGTTAAGTAAATTCTTAAACAAGATATTTCAGCGTCCGATACCAAATAATGAATTATTGTTAAAATATATTGTAACGTATTGGGAACGAAAACAGTCAGGTGAGAGATAACTATTTAATTTTATTTTGCCGCCAAACATGCGCCGTGCTACACACCAGATCCTCGTTCCCGTCCTTCTTCGTTCAGTCTCTCTCTTTAGTAGGTGTGCGGGCATCTCAGTCTCCGAGTCTGAATGGGTGACCCTGACAAAATCAACTGGTTTATGGCCCTGTCATTCGCTACAATATGTTTGGATATACATTATAATCCAACTTCAAATAATTTAGAATTATTGGTTTAAAAATCTTTTTTTTTTTGTGAAAATGTACTTCTCAGATTTATTGTTTTCGTGACAATAATAGTATGAATAGTATTTTTTGCTGTAATAAGAAAGCATTTTTCAAAATAAATAATACTTATAGCTGGTAATGGATAAATTTCAACTTTCACAAACAGTAGATTTGTGAATTTGAACAAAAAGGGACTAAATTAAATACAATAATATTTTAAGAAATTCTTCAAACATAGATGTAAATTATCGAATTATATATTCATATAATTACTAAATTATGTATTCACTTTGAATTGAAAGTACTCAATATCCGATTCAATCATTCAAATCAAAACATTATGCGAATAGTAAAAGTAATAAAAGAGTCAAAAAAATGTCAAATTAACATAAGAAAAATCATTGAAATTCTTTCCAGAAAGTGTATGTTGTAAGGTGTTCATTAATAGACAAAAACAACGCTTTTGTCCTTGCAATTATCAAATGAAATCTTAAAAAAAAAAAAGACATTAAGAAATTGAATTTTTGAAAGAAAATTGCAAATTCAATTAAAATTTATATCATGAAACTTTTGAGAATATAAGTATCAAAAACATTATATGTGTTTGTGAATTACATTATAAATAAATATATTAAAATCTTATTAATCATATTAAAATATTGATTTTATATTTTATTAGAATACGTGGTGTGGCTCTAAAATAATGAGAAGGACGTTACTGCAGAAGTACTAGTCAACGCCAGCGACAGACAGCTATTTAGAGTGAAATCTTCTCTTTCGAATGCAATGCCTCTCGTTTATTTAAACAAATCCGTATAGCCGTAGCCTTTGTTCGCACTAGAGTTATTTTTTTTATCGGAAAAGTGTTAAGTAAGCAACGAATTGCTGTGAAATTTCATATGAAACTTAGAAATTCTGCTGCTGACACTTATAATTTATTGAAAGAGGTGTATGGTAATGAATATTTATCACGGGCCCAATTTTTTGAGTGGTTTAAGTGTTTTCAAGATGACCGAGAAAACGTTGATGAGGATTCACACTCAGGTCGTCCTTCCACATCAAAAACGGATGGCAATATCGAAACATCGGTAATGTAATTTGATCCGACCGTCTGTTAAGTATTCCTGCGATTGTTGAGACTGTAGGGATTGACAAGGAATCCGTACAGCAAATTTTTCCAAGAAAATACACCGGCTCATTCCACATTGACTGTCAAGAGGCTTCTAGCCAATTACAATATACCACTATTAAACCATTCCCCTTATTCGCCAGATCCTGCACCATGCGACTTCAATCTGTTCCTGAGGTGAAATTTGCAATAAAAAGAACAGTATTTGAAATATTGAATCACTGAAGCCGCAAAAGAGAGAAAGCACGCGTCCTAAAAAAGCTGAGAGAGGAAGACTTCTAGCACTCTTTCGAACAATGCAAGATTATCGTGGAGTGTTGTAGGGAAAGAGGAGGGGGGGGTATATTGAAGGTGAAAGTAAATAAATATGTATGATATAAAAATAAAATATTTTACTGCATCAGCTTCGTTATTATAGCTACACCTCGCATATTAAAATATTAATGGTATAATTTTGTAGAATATATTAAACTGTAAATATTATTATTTAAATAACTTTATTAAAATTTTAAGTTTATTGAAAACTTAATTATTAATTACAATTAAATTACCTATTATATTATTATTAATTAGAAATTATTAATTAATAGTATATTATTATTAATTAGAACTATTAATAACGATTATTAATTTTTTTTGAAGATCATTGTTATTATTTATTTATTAGAATTTATTAGAATTCCAAAACTATTATTTGGTTATTAGAATTTATTAGCTTAATACCGTTATTTTTTTTATTAGAAGTCCAATATTATTGTTTTTTTCTTAGATGCTCGATATTACTGTTTATTTATTTATTAGAAGTTCAATATTCTTTTCATTTCCTAATATTTATTATATATTTAATATTGTTATATATTTATTAGATGTTCAATACCACTGTTTATTTATTAGATGTTCAATACTACTGTTTATTTATCAGAAGTTCAATGTTATTATTTATTTATTAGAAGTTCAATGTTATTATTTATTTATTAGAAGTTCAATGTTATTATTTATTTATTAGAAGTTAAATGTTATTATTTATTTATTAGCAGTTAAATGTAATTATTTATTTATTAGCAGTTAAATGCTATTATTTATTTATTAGAAATTATTAGAAGTTTAAAACTATTATTTATTAATTAGAATTTATTAGAAGAATAGTATTATTTTCAATCTATTAGAATTTGTTACAAGTTTATTGTTATTATTTATTTATTAGAATATGTTAAATGTTTAATATCATCATTTATTCATCAGAGTTTATTAGAAGTTTAATATTATTATTTATTTATTAGAACCTACAAGAAGGTTAACGTTACATTTATTTATTTATTATTAGAATATATTACACAATGTTAATTTTATTATTTATTGTTATTAGAATTTATTAGAAGGTTGATATTATTAGTAAATTAATAGAATGCATTGTAAGATTAATACTGCTATTTATTTACTGCAACATTATAGGATTAATATTATTATTCTTTATTATTATTTGCTAGAAGATCCTTCATGTTATTTATTTATTAGAATCTTTAACAATATTGTCAATAATATAAATTAATGTTATTATTCAAATTATTAATATGATCAGTTATCTGTTAGAATAACAATTTTTGTTTCTTTACTAGAATATAATTTTTTTAATTATTTATTAGAATATTAAATGTTTTTATTTATCAAATATTTAATTATTATTCAATTTAAAATAATAATAATAAATTATTTTCAGTAGATGGAGTATTATTTATTATATAGATGTTAAATATTCATTATTTCTTTGATATTATGTATTATATTTATTAATATTCATAATAAAATATATATGTTTGACTTAATTTGTTTATTAGAAGGTTATATTATATTTTCAATGTTTTTTATTATTGCTGTTGAATATAATTTATTTTTTATCGTTTATAATACTTTAGTTTAATAATTCCATTTCATGTATAGATATTTATAAGAATTCATATTTTATTTTTCTTAAACTTATGTAATTATTTAATTTTTTGAAACTATAATTTGAATTTTGTTTAATTTAAACTTTGCATTTTTTTAACATTTTACATTATTTATTTATTGGAAGTTAAGTTGTATTGTATCAATGTTCCGAGTTACCTTTTATCAAGTTCCTGCTACTTAGAGAGTTCGCAAGTGAACTCTTGTTGAGTGGAAGAAGGGGAGTAGTCACGAGCAAAGGAAATAATTTTTAGAACGCCCCGGTATGCCCAAAGATGCTTTGTAGGTTGAACTCTTTCTACTTCATCTTAAAAATGCCACCGAAACTAATGTAACTTTCTAGGAGTGAAGCGCAACTCACATCCATTGCCGAGTCCACTAATTAAAAATAGAAAGACGAAAAAGATGTTCTTACTTATAAATTTTTTCAACGATTTACTGATCTTTATATCTCATTTATAAACATTCCAATTAATGTTATGGGCATTGTTCATAATAATGTTCATGGAACTTTCTCATTTAAATTATAAAAAATATATTTAGAACTAACAATAAATATGAATTTTAGTAGTATATTGCTGTATTTAAACTGTAACTTTATGACATTGGGCTATTCGCGTTTTCTCTTCACTAACCTTGGGGACTTTCAATTGAGATTGATTGCTTTCGCTAAACAACCTTTGCCCAACCAAAAATGAAACGTGATGAAGAACGTAATATGCAAAGCAGTTAGGAATGAAGTGAAACGGTTAAATTAAGAAGTATATAAACTCCATCTGAAGGAGTAGAGTAGCTGAAGGAGGATCAGAGAGGCGTTGTAGTGAGAGGAGGTGGAATCTAAGTGCTATATTATAGGAAGTTGGATTTACAGATTAGTATTGAGGTGAGGTCCGAGTAGAGATCTCTCGGATTGAGAATTGTTCTAGTATTTTCAACAGTTGTTCCAGATTCGGAGTTGCAGTTGATAAGAGATATTGGTAAGAAGTTGTTAGATTATTATTGGTGGGTTGAATTAAAGCGTTAGTACTCTTAACCTGGAGAGCACTATTATTAATGTCATAGTAGATATATATTAATAAATGTTGAAAGTTGTTTTAGTGGTTCTGTAATTAATGGTGTCGTAGTGTTTAATATTAGATATTAGTGATGGCACAAGATAACGCCCGGGTCGACCGAGTGTTACAACTTTTTTTACTATAATTATCCGCATTTTAACCATCAAAAGTTTTTCTATGTTTATTTGGAAATTTTATATGTTAGTAAATTTCAAAATACTAATTTTTTTTTAAAAAAAAATTATGACTTATTTTATAAAAATACTTTTTGAAAAAAAAATCATGTTTGAAGTGTGAAATTATATAGGGTTTCTTCTGAAGTTCCCTGCCATCCTCTTAACTTCGGAACGGCTGCTGCTATATTCATCAAAGTGGTGCATAGGTATAGTAAAGTAGCCATGCGCTTCTCAACGAAACTGCCTACACCTGGTGGTACACTGCGGAGTTAATATTCTTATCTCGAAAAAGAAACGAGATGGGGAAGGGAAGGTATTTACAATTACTTAGAAAATCAACGATTAGCTCGAAAATACACCTTGTGGATATTATTGCGAAGAATAGAATGATTATAATGCGTATTTGTTTTTTCGTGATATCCTACACACTGTGACGTGACAAAACGATCGGAGAAAGAAGAAACAACACACACACAACTAGTTATAACAATATACCTTTATTTAAGATATTCAAACTTCTCATCGTCAGCTACAGTGCACATTTGGGCCCTCAGTAATAAGTGCGTTGCCTACTGTTCATGCCATTCCTTAAAAAGCATGTCTCTTCTCTTTATATTATATCTTCTAAAAATGGTGGCTGGACTTGCATCTGATTTAAGACAAAGTTACACCATGCAGAGGGCTCGGCATCCCCGTCCAGTAAAAAATGTTGATACGTTGTTCGATATGGATGTGCGCCTATTCACTTTGGATTTTCCAAATCTGACTTTTGGAGAGGCCACAGTGTTGACTGATCTCTCTTGAGATGCATTTGGAAATGCGAGGGTGTATGCTCAAACCTCATTCGATTGAACTTGCCTTCCTACCTTAGCTAATCTGCCAGATTTAGTTCATCTAGTTACGCAACTTGTCTTCCTTAAAAACGTTTTACAATAGTTAGGATGGTTTGATGAGAAGGATGCGGGGTCTGTGGGAAACGTTACTGGTATAACCTTGCTGCCGACCGTGCCTTGCGTCCACATTCACAGTAGAGAGTACAATCTCACAATATTCAGCTTTAGAATCATAAGCATCAACATACTACTACCCCCAAAAAAAGTCCCTTTTATAGCTGTCTCATGTGAACAAGCATGACGTTCCTTACATATTTGCAAATATCTCGACCACCAAGCGCAAGTTGCGTTGAGTTGATGAGACACTATTTAACATGATTTTCGTATTGTCTACTATGTTTATAAAAACAATCATCACAAGAATGTAACCTTCGGGATTTGAACCCCAGTCAGCTTGAATGGGGATCACAAGCGTTACCTCTATGCTACATTGCGTTGTCATGATTTGCTCGAAAGATAATCGTTTCTCCTTCCCTACAAAGTAGATTTAAAATGCCACTTTGAGGACAAGCGGAGCGGCGAAGCCTCCATAGACTTAACATGGATGCCGGTTTGAGGTCAGGCGGAGCCTTCATCGTCATCTTGATGAAGGGGGAGGTATGGAGAAGTGATAACCGTGTTGTTAGACGAGGGTTTTTTCTTACAGACCGTTGTCGCTTCATGTGTTTGTTACGTGTTTAAAAATTAAAATTCTGTTCTTTAAATTAGTATTGAATTTTCTGAATTAGTTATAAATTAGAGCATATAATGAGCTTTTAGTATGATTCTTTAATTTATTTTACTATAAGAAATATTGAATTCTATAAGAATTATGAGATCACGTAGAAATGCATATTTTTTAGTGATAGATGAGTGGTATTCTTACTCAATTAGATGAATGAATTGGATGAAATTAATACAATTGCTCCTAATTGGGTGATTGGAAGCAAGTTGAATTGAATGGGATGAACATTTTGGAGAAGGATAATTTAGCACTTAGTATGTTTTTATTGAAAACTATTATTTATTTTTTTCATATAAATATTTTTAATTATTGAAAGCTAAAGTACTTTGCTCCTTCGATTATATAAGATATATTCTTGAAGGTGGTATTTCAACATTAGCTTTAGGTAACGGTCATATAAATGAAAGCTAATATTTTATAACTGAGAATTTATTTACACAGTATTTTCTTATAGATATCGATTTCTGTATATATGACCTTTAATGTTTCAATGTATATTTTTACTCTTCATTTTATGCATACACTTTTTGACTGTATTTAATATTTATTGAATATTATTGCTTATTTCAATGCTTCTTGTATAATACTTTTTAAAAATATATGATTAAATTAAGTTTTCTGTTAGCATATTGTTCTATTAAAGATAAATTGTATTATTTATTTATGTATGTTAGAAATTAAGAGAAAGACATTCCATTTTATAGACTTGATATTTAAAACTTATTGAGATAATAAACAGTTTAAAAACTATAAATAATGTATTCCTTCTTAGTATATCCTCATTTACAATGGAGTTTCCAAAATTTAAGCATCCATTTTCTATGATGATACGTGGGCCTTCTAATTCTGTTAAAACTTAATTTGTTAAACGAATCTTAGAAACAAAATTAATCAAACCTTTTCCTCCGAAAATTATTTGGTGTTATGGAGTTTATCAGAAATTGTTTGATAAGATGTCTGGCATAGAATTTCATGAAGGCATGCCTTCCGATGTAGAAAATATTACTAATGCTCTCATAATAATAGACGACTTAATGAATGAAGTAGGAGATGATAAAAAACTTTCAAACTTGTTTACAAAGGGAAGCCATCATAGAAATAATTCGGTAATACTTATTTTACAGAATATATTTTGTAAGGGAAAGCAATTAGAACCATATCTTTAAATACTTCTTATCTATATTGTCTTAAAATTGTTAGAGACAAACAACATATTTCTTGTCAGGCACTACAAATGTATCCTTCAAAACGAATTTTTTTAGAAAGTTATAATGATTCTATAATGGTACCATACTGTTATTTATTCATGGACTTGAAGCCTGAAACGAATAAGCAACTGCGCATACGTACGGGTATATTTCCTGGAGATAAAAACAATGTATATATCCCACGATAATAACTGTTTTTTAAGACAAGAAACAAAAAATTAAATATAATACTTTTTTTATTAGTCACAGAAACTTTTCTTTTATGATGGAATATAGTGTTTAAAGCTTTGAATACTGTAGCTTAAGGCATTTACTATAATTATGTCGGTCAAACAACATGTGATGCATTTACAGCTCTTGGAAAAAATTAAACTAAGAGAAAAATACAACAAAAATATCTTAATTGTTTAATATAGGCAGTTTATGAATGTGCAATAATTACCTTAAAAGGAAATATTCCAGAAAAGAAGATTAGCTCCTTTTGAACAGGAAATACGAAAATTGGGAGATAAATCTGCTCCTTTGCATAAAAAGAGAAAAATTCTGATACAGAAAGGAGATGGATTCTTAAGTTTTCTTATTCCTGCTGCTATTCCAATTATATCGTCACTCGTTCATGGAGCACACTGAGAAATTCGTTTTAGTGCCGGAAGGAAGACTTCAAAATTTCGTTTCAGAATAACTGTCAGAATTAGATCGACAAATGCAATCTATTCTTTAAAACAATTCTGATTCCTAAAAGATTACTTTATACTTACAAATTCTTCAAAAATATGTAAACTTTCGTTTTCCAGAAGAAATCAGTGAAGAAATATGAGAACCACAGAATGAATTTGAAAACTCTAATGTGGAAAATAAGAAGAGTGTGTTATCAAATGAAGATTCTAAGGAGTTGTAAAGCAGGAAACTGGTTGAGAAAATAATGAAAAGGAAATAGAAAAAACAGTACCAAAGAAATAAAAAACCGTTATTAAAGAATTCATTAATTTTATTCAAAAGTACCGGGAAGAAATGTATTGGATACCTGATAAAGAGCTAATAGTGAATGGGAAAATTATACTAAATACTAATGTTATAAATTTAGTTACTCAGTGAGGGACAGAGAAATAAAACCTTTTGGGTTTGAATCATTTAACTAATTTTTAAAAAGAAAAACTTTCCATCGAGTTATGTTAAGAATAAATATCTTAAAATAAAAACATTGTACGCAAGACCTTTGTCATGGATAGAATATCAAGTGTAATTTCTGTTTCTCAATAAATTCCTTTTTTTTTTCTGTTTTATAATCTGTTTAGTTCTTTTCTTACACAAAAAAAAGATATCTCAATATTAGTTAAATAATTGTAGAGATTAAAAAAATTGCAAAAGTTGAAAAATATTGAAAAAATTTGAAAAATTGTTCGATATCAACGAATATTTGCTTTCCCTTCCCCCTATGTAAAATAGAATGCGCCGGGCCATGTAAGCTCTGGCTGCGCATGCGCACAATGGATGGCAAAGTTCTCTCCTAAGAACTAATACGTCACTTTGATTACTGCTGTTGAATCTCTAAGCGTGAAACTCACGCTGCCGTACTTCTTTGATGTATGTCTTTCTGTAAATAAACCATCTTTTCGTAACTGTGCCATGGTTCTCATTGCGTTTACTTCCAAAAAAAATATTTAAAAAAAAAGTTGAAAAATATTGGAAAAAAGTGGAAAAGTATTGGAAAGAAGTTGCAAAATATTGAAAAAAAAAAATGAAAAGTTTAGAAAATTGTTGATCAACTGGAAAGTAGAGTATTAAAGTTAATGAAAACCGTTTGTCCAATAGTTCTTATTGTTGCTGGATAAAAGCGGAATCATTGTTAATAAATCAAAAGGAAGTAAAGTTGCGATATTTTAGGATTAAAAGTAATTGGACTCTCATAACATAATGGTCACTCATGGTCATTATAAGATAAACTTCACAAGTTAGATTACGCATTCTATTAAAAAGTTTCTGAATTATAATGACTTAAAAATATTTCACGTCAAGTTAAATGAATATTTCAAACAAATAACAATAGGACATTCTATGCCCATTACTTTAGAAAACTTTACAGCAACGGATAAAAATAATTTTCCAGCTCTTAAAGGTGAACATTTCCCCCACCCCTAAAAAAAAAAAACAAGTAAGTTGATTTTTAAGATTATTAATACGCGCAATTGATTTTTCAAAAATAGATTGTAAATGTTTAAGGAAATATTTAGATTTCTTAATGTCAAGAATTTCCTACATTTTCAAGATTTCAAGTAGTTACGTTCAATACCTCAGGAATCTCTTTCAAAAAACTTTAAATTCTGCAACTCAAAAGGTATGTATTTGTTAAAAGTTTCTGGGTGTATTATTCCATCCAACGCAAAAAAATGAGCTATTCACAACCAATGAACCTCATTATTTTGATCTATAATCACGAACGCTTACTTATATATTAAAAGTATATCATTAAAGATAATATTAATTTGGTTCAGATGCGATATGAATTACACAAGTTACTAAAGAGATCTTTTTTTATTGCAAATATTCACAAGTATTAACATAGCATCATTAGTATAGCTACTAATATATGTACTTGGTTTTGTAAAAGAAATTTTCTTAAGAAATATTATGTTAAAATGAAATCAATGATTTTTTACACATTTATAAAATTGCTAAATCTTACAGTCAAATGTATTTGCATAGATTTGTTAGTTGTCTTTGTTATATGCATAGTTTTCTAACTAAACAAACAGAGAGTATGAATTAATATTTTTTTTATCTGAGATCAATAGAGTTTTAACAAATTTTGAATTATTTTTAAATGAAATTGTATGTGTTACAAGTTTCCATTTTTGGTTATAGTGTCTGGAATTATGTAGAGAGATATAATCTGCAATTTTATAATGAAATTGAATATTTTTTGAAAACTTTGAATAGAGGGGGAAACGGAAAAAAATTATATGGAATAAAAAGTATTCTGAGATTGTAAAACCTTTTCTGAAAAAATAATTTTTACTTTATTTTTGATAAATAGATACACAAATCAAAACTGCAATCTCAAATAAAAAGAAAACATAAAATTAAATCATTATATTATTTTTATTTACAATGTTTATTTTTTGTCTTTATTAATATTATTATTTCATAAATATGAATTATATGTAAGTACACACAGATTGAACATTTTATGTTTCGTACTAAAATATTATTTTTTCATTTAATATATACAAGTTTTACAGAGTTTGTATTTAAAATTCAATATTATTATATTTCCTTTGCTCTTGAAACAAATTTAACATTTCCTGGATTTTTTTTTTATTCTAATAAGATATATTATTGCATATTGTACGGTTAATTATAAAAAAAGGGGTTGGGCTATTTATTAGCATTTATTGATTTTATTATGTTCATATGCTTTCAAAAATTCTGATAATAACTAATACTGCTTAAAGTATTTTCTTTGCTTTAGGCTTAAGATCAACAAACTTGGAAAACTTTCTTTTTGAGATAAAATCGTTAGTTACGCTTCCACCTTTACACTGCTTACCTTCGGTTATTATCCTTCGCACTGTTTTACAGTACGAAAGTAAATTGAGTTTCTTTTTTAGAAACAGTTTTGTTTTGATAGATAGCGTTTTGGAGTTGATTAGATATTCACTATCTTCCATTTAATTTTGAAGAAAATACTGTCATAAGTAAATTTGTGTAATTGTTCATTATTAATTAATTCCTTTTAGAGTTAGAGCATTTCCGTAAATTTTCGAGATGATTTTATGGTAATTTTTACCTATTACTCACTATTTTGCATGCTTTAATATGGTTAAGGAATATTGAGCATTAAAAAGGCTATTAAGTAATACAAAAATACAGAATTGCTAATAGGGCCAAAGGAAAAGTTAAAAAATGGACATTTTTAAAGCCTTTTAGATGAACTTGGCACCAATACTAAAGGGTTCACAGCAAAAAGTTAGGAGTTTTTTTTTTTTCAAGTTCCATGTAGACGGGGCTGATGCACGCTAAATCTGTTGGGGTCCAAAGTGCTCCCTTGGTATGGTGTGAAAGTTAGGTGATGGGGTGCCAGTTCAGATGCCATCCTCAGGTTCAAAATTTTGAGGTCCACTGCCAAAAGCCCTCGTTTTGCTTTTGAGCGAATTCAATAAGACCAACCAATAAGACCAGATCCTGCGGAAAGTAAGTAGTAATGCAATGACAATCAAATTGATTAAATTATAATTATTATTGATAAGTACCTTGTGAGGATTAATTTGATCTGTAACTGAAGAAGAATCACGAAACTCTCCAATAGATAATCAACTTACCATGAATAAAATCAAAAGCCAATTGCTTTAAAAATGATAAATTGAATACATATGTATTATTTCTTATTAACTTGAAGGAAACGCAGGCTTCTAAAAATTTCTCTTTCATCTAAAGAAATTTTTCATTTTCCACACAACATTAGCGAATCCCCAGATATAAGTCTTTAACAAACACCACTAGCTTTTCTGTTCAATACACTTCTGTAGAAACTCAAAAGTTTATTTATACATTAGTGCTTTCTTCAAGATAGTAAAGCTAGTCATTTATTAATACGATTTAAGTTTCAAAATGAACTAAAGGCATTTGTTCATTTTTAGGCTGTCATTTGTTTTCAAAATAAAAGTACTTATTATAGAGTGTATAAATAGCTTCTAGTTAAAAAAAAAGTTGAGTAAATTAATGGTAAAATAAAAATTTAGCAAATTTGTAGTGAAATCTTAGCTTATAATTCATTCTTGCTTTTCACGCGTTTTTTTTATATATGCACTAACATCTGCAAAAGTTTTCTACCCTTTCTTTGGTTTAGTTTTATTAGCGTCACACTAGAGCCCCACGAGTGCTATTGGCGACGAACCTTCTAATTTTGAACAATAGTCAAATGACGAAAACGATATTTGAAGTGGTAACTTTGTCCTAAATTCAATATCACATTACCTAAAATTCCTCATACATTTAATGGACAGTCTCACTCTATTCCATAAGTTTTTAGAGAAATCATTACACATATCCATCTTAAGTATCCATTTGACATCTTCGAAGCTCTCGAAAATGGTCAATCAGCTACTTCAGTTCTTTAATTATTAACCCTGCGATTTTCCTTACAAAGCTACTTCTTGATTAGTAAATTTTTCCTCAATTGTAGTGTCTATAGAATGGATACTTATTAATCATAAGTTATTCTTTCTTCTTTCTAGTGAAGGACCATGTCTAGATTTACTGATCAAAATTCGCCACGGGTAACAATCAACTTATTCTTTTATTTAGAGAATTTCATTCGGGTATATATTTTCTATAAGATCTTATATCAAAGTGACAACTACTTTCCTGACTTGATTGGTGGAAACAGTTGTCATTGTATGTAGCTACTTTTATTTGTCAAACAACCCACTTAAGTGGGGAAAGTATTTCAGATCACTGCAATTCTGTAATATGGCCGGGAAGTGAAATTAAGAAGTACATCTCTTGCCCTTTTTGAGAGACATGAGGATGGCAGTTCTTTCCTCACGCATTCTTTCGTAAACTATCACGATTCAATATGAATTTGAGATGTCGCAAAAAAACTAATTTTCAGTTTTTTGAAGTTTTTATTGAGCTGTTGCAGTTGAGTGGAATGTGTTCTCGAGATGATTACTTCTTCAGCAGCGTATCAAAAAAGATCGTATAACAGTTGATGCAAATAGAAAAAAACATCCACCATTAAGATAGAACGAATTTTTGTTTTCGTCTTTTTGTTTCTCTTTCGTTTCTCTTTTTGTCAACGAAAATGAGAGGATCGAGAATTTAGTCAATCGTGATTGAAAATTCTACAGTGCTTTGCAAAAATCATTTATTCCAAATCTGATCTTTTATATTAGATTCAAATATCAGTCAATAAAAAAGTATTGATGTTGAATGATATTATAACTTAAATCATGTGAACGATAGTGTCAAGATATGGTGATAGAAATAATGAGAGTTCGGTGGCCTGTGGATTTCCGACCCCGAAGAGTGGGAGAGAGTTGATGACCTTGATGCGGCAGCGTTGTTTCGAATCCTGGACTAAGGGGTCCAAAGTTGACGGTCCTACAAATCAGGAAGAAAAGATATCTCATCTGGCTGGTTGAGTAAGGCCTTTTAACTTCCAACGTTGTTGTAGAAGAGAGTCGCTGCATACTTCCCTTCCAGTATCATCGTGATGATACGAAGAGATTGTACAGAAGGTTGTTTTTCGATTTTTTTTCAGCCATTACTGCAATTGATATACATCCCCTCCCTGTTGAATTGAGTTTTTGCTTGGGACAGTTTCCATTTTGAGTTATCGGCTGTCTCGTGTTGAGTGACGAGAGTCGTTGACATGAGCGCCAGAGCCGGAATATCACTAGTCGTGATTTTGAGTGTGTTTGTCTTAGTTAGACGTACAGAGGCAAGTATTTTTGCGCCGGGGGCATATGCAATCAGTAGGTATAGACTGAGCTGCCATCTAGTGTTCATGTCTAGAGTCACCACTTCGGCCGCGAGGGGGTTTCCGACCCCGAGGAGGGGGAGAGAGTTGATGACCTTGATGCGGGAGCGTTGTTTCGAACCCCCTGGACCAGGGGTCCGAAGTTGACGGTCCTACCAAACAGGCCGAAAAGATATCTTATCAGGCTGGTTGAGTAAGGCCTTTTAACTTCTAACGTTGTTGTAGAAGAGAGTCGCTGCAAGAGTAATGTTGAGGTTTAACAAAAAGAAAACGAATTGTGCAAATATAATATAAGGGGAGAGTTTTTTAAATACATCCTTATTAAAATTATTTCAATAAAATATTGCAGACTTTTTATTATATATTGTGTTTTCTTAAGTCTCTTTTAATCGGTCACTATTTTCTATATTCTTTTCTTCGTTTTACAATTTGTACTTCAAAATAAATCAGTTTCCAAATTTTCACATTTTCTCTGAACTGATAATCAGAAAATCAAATTCCTGGCACAATTTTTATACAATAATAATTTTGCTCTACTTTTTCTTTAAATTTTAAAGCGAAAAGTTCAAAAGAAAAGTTTGCAAATTCAATCTTGAGTGATTAACTTACAGTAATAGTTTTAGAATTTTTTCATTGCATTTCTAAAAATTTTATGCTTTTTATTATATTTACTTTGGTTATTTAGTACTATTGAAAATCATAACAAATTTATTAATTTTCATTCATATGATCGAATATTTTGAAAGAAACTGTATTTTTTTATTCACTCTTCATTAACACAAAAGGGCTAAACAAATTCTTTTTGCTTTCATACATATAAATTTGACAATAGTTCAGAATTAGTTTTATGACAAAAGAAAAAGGATAATATATCTTCAAAAATATTAATTATATTCTTCAGTACTAATAGCAAGAAAAAAATAAAAGCAGATGTTATATTTTTATTTCCTCATTTCAAAAAGAGTGAGCCATCAACTCGAACTCATTTCCATGTGCAACGTAACTGGAAAGAAACGCTTTATTTTTTTGTGCATCACAACATCAAAATAGCGAAAAAAAATGAAAATGATTTTGTGCTTTAAAATGTGTAAATTCTGCAAAACTTTCTTGTCTCAGTGCGAATAGCATTTTAAAAAAATATGAATGACATACGCTGGGCCATCAGAGTGTTCTACACTGGTTTCGCCAGTTTAAGAACACCGAGTAAAAGAACGAGGAGGTCAGATGTTTCACACGACGTAGTGGATAGAGTTTAAGACTATTTTGCACTTAGTACATAAACATCAACACGTCTCGCTTGTCACGAACTGCGTTTAGAAAACCAACTGTTTACAAATTTTTTCTTTGAAGATTACGTCAGAAAACCCACATATTCTTCAGTTAAAACCTCCCTCTAATGGCTCTATGGAGATCTGCCTGTCGTGTAATGATACTAGGATTTTCAAACTGTTTGTTGAGTCTGACCGAGCCTAAGAAGTCCCATCTTCGTTTGTGTGGCTTTTAGGCTTGGGGCGCCAATTACCAGCCGAGTAGCTAAATTAAAGCCGAACTCCCAGTTAACTTTCAAGCGAACTTGGTACTCTTGCATTGACCCCGGAGGAATGAAAGGGCCTGAGGTGACCCATGACGAGCTGCCCAAGCAGAAACCACCGGGAATCGAGCTGAGGTTGGCAGTGCCTGCAGTCAAACATGCTAAACACTACACCACTACGCATTTCTAAAGCAAGTCGATAGTTAATTGGATCGTCATAAACGATATTCTTAAAATCTTCTTATAGGGTGTGTCAATAATTTTATTTTTATACAATTGAATCTTTCACTACACAATATTAAAGTTCCATAGGTCATTTGCACAATAAGTACTCATT
Organism: Nephila pilipes; assembly: GCA_019974015.1. Classification (NCBI taxonomy): domain Eukaryota; kingdom Metazoa; phylum Arthropoda; class Arachnida; order Araneae; family Nephilidae; genus Nephila; species Nephila pilipes. Next base: position 57,099 of record BMAW01090205.1, on the reverse strand, counting down.
TAGTGGACTGTATTAAATATCTCTTTAATAATTCACAAAAGACACCTACACGTGGTGCCTTCACAGATAGCTCGTCTTACACTTCACTCGTATACACGATGAGCGCTTCCCGCTCTTGTCTCAGTTACAGTTAGAATCACAGTTACCAAACTCCTCACTTACAAGTGGCGCGGTGATAGCGCATGCAAGCGTTAACAACAATGGTGTTCAAAAATTAAAATTATGCGCATATTTTGTCGAATTTCATTAAAAGAATTGAATGAATCGTAAAAATACTACTTCCAAATAAAGAGGCAAATCTAGTACGTCGAATACGCTAGCTTATACGTGTGTGAGGATGGAACTAGTTGAAAAACAAGATTTACAAGTGCGCATGCGCAAATCCGCATTTCGTTCTCTAGCGCATTTCACCGAATTTCTTGGTGTTTTTGTAGCAATCGCTTAAATTAAAATTCAAACAGTAAAAGTGAGTAACCACCAACATTTAGATGATGGAATTAGTGGCTCTTAGGTAGCCTTGCTTAGGTTTCCTCTCTACGGATCCGGTATCCTAAATCTGTTTCCATAAGTTGGACACGACGCTGGGTATTAAATCGAATTCTCTGCGAATCTGGATTCGAAACTGGCCTGCTTCAAGTCTATCTACAATTTATCACAAGAGCCACCACGGCCAGAGAAGGTCGCCATTTGTCTATTATAGCGAGGCGTAACAGAAATGATACAGCTTCTCAGGTCTATCATGAGTTGTATGCGGTAGAAGGAACCCGAGTTTCAAGGGTGACTGTTTCCGGAAGACTTCATGAGAGAGGACGGTTTGCAAGAAGACCTGTTGTTTGCCACCAGCTCAGATCTACGAACAGAGGAATCCACTTAAAATGGTGCAGAAATTGTAGAGATTGGAGCATGAATCAATGGGTGACCTTTGTCTTCACTGATGAGTCCTGGTTCAGCCTAATCGGTGATTCTCGCCGTACTTTCATTTGGAGAGAACCAGGAACCCGGTACTTACCCTTCAATGTCCGAAAAATCAACCATTACAGCATCGGTGGCTTGATGGTCTGGGAAGGCATCATGTTGTTTGGCTGCACACACCTCCATGCCTTTGAAAAAAATCACTGTGACTGCTGATAGGTATAGGATGAGGTCTTGGAGCCCAATGTCCGTCTTTTCTAGGATGCAGTAAGTCCTGATTTCCTTTTTATGGATGACAACGTGATGCCACGAAGTGCTTATCTGGTCGATGAATTTCTGGAAAGTGAGGTTATTCCCCGGATGTATTTGCCAGCTAGATCTCCAGACTTCATTCCTATAAAGCAATCCTGGGCAGCTCTGTGGAGGACAATTGCAATCCGTAATCCTCCTCTGAGAACCATCCAAGACATAAAAACAGCGTTGCTGAACGAGTGGGACCAATTTCCACAGGAACTCATAAACCCCTTTATTTTCAGCATAAACTCCCGGAGCCAAGACTGTATATCTGAAATAGGGAACCATACCTCCAATAAACCTATTTTTGGTTTATTCTGCAACTGCTGTTTCATAGATTAAGACTCCGATGAGTGTTTCACGCTATCATGCTTGTGTATTATAACTGTTGCATGGTTGTTTTTTTTGTATTAATTATATCAACCCTATATACAAAACAAATTTCATTAAAATCTGTCCTGTAGTTCCAGAGATAATCGACCAATTCTGAAAATTCTCACAATTTGAACACCAGTAAAGTTGTGAACCATCGCGTCACTTGAGCCCATAGAAACTAAACAAATTAAATATTTTTAGTAGCGGGATATAAAACCACCTAAAGTCTGGACCATGTGATTTGAATCATCCTGTTAAAATAAATTCAAAATTATCATCATTCAATAAAGAAGAATTTCTGACCCATATCAACTTAACTAAAGCATTTCAATTCCTATGTATTCCAGAATTCGAATGTAAATCGTTAAGATATTATCTTCGATTCTAAGCTCACAACCTTGAATTTGTTGAAAATATGATAGACAAAGACTAAAGTATATGGGGTGTTAAAGAAAAGGAACGAAACGACGCTGTAGATATAAAGGAAGACTTTATTCAAATTATACATCATAAGCCTGAGCTCAACGATCCCATTGATTAACGAGCAGAAGGATTTGTTGTTCTCAGATTTCCTGAGACCGTGACGAGACCCAATCTTTCACAGTGTCCTTGAGTCCGTCATCCGAGTTGAAGAGCTTGTAATGGTGTGGATCTGAAGGAAGGGTCGACATATTCTAAACCACTAAATTTATTAATTGCTCAGCTACAAGTCTATCCTATCTCCCCTCCCTTCTCTCTCTCTCTCGAAAGCCCATACTATATATATATCAGTCCCTATTTGCATGATCACGTCCTCTTCTTCGGAGGAAGCTTTCTAATACAAATAATTGTTGAGGACTGAAAATTCCCCAAGAGGACTGTTAGTGATGAGGTCGCGGATAGACCCTTCACAAGCTTCCATTTCAGGTGCTTATTAGGGAACCAAACGCATGGAAATCGTTGGGTGACATGTCCGGGTGGATGTCACCTGCTCCCATTCCAACTTGGCCAGTTGTGTGACCTTGGAGGTGCATTGACGCGCGTAATCATGGAGTAGAACCATACCCTCCGTGAGCAGCCCGGTCTTTTGTTCTTTATGGACTTGAGCAAGCTTCAGAGTGTCTCACAGTACACATCGGAGTTAATGGTTCTTCTGTGCTCGAGAAATTCAACAAGTAGCGGATCTTGGGCGTCGAAAAAGGCGGTCAGCAGCATCTTGCTGCTGACGCCACGGCTTTGAACTTTTTAGAGGGAGGTGACAACGCATGCTTCCACTGCATTCTGTCCCGCTTTGTCTCTGGTTTGTAATGATGGCGCAAGCTCTTATTACCTGTGAAGATCCGCTCCAGGAAAGTGGGGTCTTCATGATGCCGAAACAGATGTTGAAATGCTACCCCCATACGCAGTTCCTTTTGCTGGTCGGTGACCTTCTTCGAAACTCACTGCTCACACACCTTCCGATAAGGTAACCTGTAGTGAACAATTGTCCACACTGTTCCAACGCTGACTTCCCCCTTCATCGCAAACATTCGTAATGTAACACGCCGATCACTTCTCAATCGGTCATCCATTTTGTCGATGAGATTGGCCGTGATGACTGATTGGCCTGGTCTCGAGTCATCAACCAAAACTTCACGGCCTGCACGAAAATGAGCTCTCCATTTTCTCGCTGACTTGTCGGACACACTGTCTTCTCCGCATGCGGTCCTCATTCGGTGATGAATAGCGGCCGGTTTTACACCTTCCGCTGTCAGAAATCGGATAACGCCTCACTGCTCCTCAACCGTCGAATTGGGCTATGTGAATGCAGCCGAAACGCATCGGTTGCGGTAGAACATTTTTTGGGAACATGCACAAACGAATACAACTTGTAAAAAAGTGATGCTTTCAATACACATGACAAAGAGCCACAGCAAATCACAAAAAAATAAAGGTGTAGATTTGAAAACATTACTTGATGATGATCCTCGTCAATTGGAATTTACTGTTGCATTTAAAGTGATCCAAGCATGCATTTCTCAACATCTACATACAATCGGCATAAATTGAAAGCAAAGAATTTGGATAATCAAGGGTGAACTATGGCCATTAATGGTGTAGCCTCAATGGAAACCTCAGTCACAGGGAAACCATCAGTGGTTTTAAAATCATTTCAATAGGATGTGTTGCCCCCCTCATCGTATTCATATGAGATATTGCCCATTCAGGGTACTATTTGTTTCGCTCTATGTAGAGTAACCCTTTCTGGAAAGTAGTTCACTTCCCACGCATATATCACTAACTGTGTGGATAGCTGTATTCTTTCTAAGCAGACATTTTTCTACATGGAATTCATGTGTTGCTCTAAAGACTGACAAATGTTGTAGTTTTTGAGGGGAAATATTTTGAATAAATTGATTTTTTATTTTTATATTATAACAAGCGTCTTTTTTAGCTTATAAAAGGACGGAGTCATATTTACACTCCCAATAATTCAGTAAATGCTCCTTCTATTCTCCTTCTTATTTAGATCTGATTTTCTCTTGCTTCCCAAGAATTCTGGGGCTACCACAGATATTCGAATTAAACTTGAACCTCATGGGGTAATTTCCTCTAATTAACTGTCGACCACCAAAATCCACTCATTAAGATTCAGTTTACTTTCTTACTAAAAAAAGTCCTTTCCAAATAAATTTACAAATAACCAAGAAAGGAAGACTGCACATAAAATTTAAAAACACAAGTGTTCTAGGGTTAAAGAAAGAACAACTAATAGGAAATATTTCCAAGTGGGTAATTTTAATTTTTTTTGAAGCTACTGCAGAATAGTGTTTTAATGAAATCTGAAAGAGTATGAACACTTTTAGAAGCCTTTGTGAGGTAATAAATTGTTTAGTTATATAAATGTGAAGTTTCTTGAGTTATCATGAGTATAAATAATTTAATATTAACCATTAGCTGTATAAAGTAATAGATTTAAATTTATGTTTGGGGATTTTATTTCTCGTCTCAAGTATATACATTTTATGAGGTTTATTATTATTGTTTTCTAACAAACTTCTCTATGGATGCAACCATCAATTTCAAATGGTTTGACCAAAGAGCAGTCTAAGTTCTTTGTAGAAAATTTCAGTTTATTTACGATAACTTTTAGTGCATATTTTGTCATATTTGCTTTTCATTTGTAGAAAAGTATTTTATTAGTTCGAATTCTTTTTAAGCCCAGACACATTGACATTTCAAATATTGTGGAATATTTGCTGATTAAAGTTCTTGGATATTTTATATTCATGGTATTCTTAAAGATATTTATAAAATTACTTCGTCCAATTATAGCTTATTGGTGAAGTTGGAAATTACCTTTATAAAGACAATGACAAGAGTTAATCGTATAGTAAATTTTATTTATAAACAACTTCGCATAAATTATATTTAAAATACATTTAATCCAGTAAGAGGAGAATACTGTAAGTGGATCACAGGTGGCATGCTAACGTAAACAGCTCATGCTAAAGACAAAAGTTCAGTGAACTAAACTAAAAAGTAGTAGTGTAATACACATAAAACACAGTGAAAAACAGAAAGTAGATTGCGTATCTGGGTTATAAATATACAAAAAATACACTTGTGCATTCACTCAAAAGTTATGTGTGTTAATATAAAACTTTAAACTACATATAGATAAAAGCAAGAAGATATATATATATATATTTCTTATAAATAGTGTTTAAACATAAATTATTTCAAAACATTTAACTTTATCAAACTGTAGTTTTCTTCACAAAGAGGTAGGCAAAGGATTCAGCAGGAAAAAGAACAGTAATATACATTATACCACAACATGTTTATATATATATATATATAAACAAGCCTTAAATCCACAACTCTTTATAAAATAAAATATAATAAATTACATAATAGTTTCAACTATAACTTTTAAATATGTTATTTATACACATGCTTGTTGTTCACTCCTGTTTGTTGATGTATTACCCTTTATTTACAAATGTAATTTCAAGTGTGAGACATGCTAGTGGCTACAGGATATCAACAATAAAGAAATATATCAGTGAAAAAAAGTTGTCTTAAACATTCTAGAAGTATGGCTTTATAATAAAAGATAAGTGAAAGTCCTTTCTTCAACAATGTGAGCAGTACAATTTTAAGAGTTTAATAAGATAAAAATAAGCAGAGATCATAAAATTGGAAAAACAAGTGCTTTGCATTCAGATAATGCAACTTCTATCAAATAATGATAAAAAATTTGCAGGGTGATACACATGATCCTGTATCGCTATTTAAACCAATGGGTGATGACTGGTCATAAAAAAATAAGAGAAATGTATGCTGAAAAAAATGAATGATCTTCACGAAAAACTTCTTGATTTTTGAAGCAGGAAATGTGTCACGATTGATTCTATCTATAGAATCAATCAATAAAGACAACAATAATGGCACATAATGAAAAAATTTTGACATACTATCTAAATGCTTTAAAAGAAGTATTATAAATTTTTTTTACCTATGACATGTCATTAGAAATAATGTTGAAATTTTTAAAGACTACAAAAACAAATTCCAAAAAAACTTAGTTTTCTAATCGGAATAAAAACACTTAAACAAATTACAAATAAATAGATAAAACAAGCATTATTAAAACTTTAAACACATAAAAACTTCACAAATTCATACCTTTGCTTACCACTTCTACTCCAAGAAAGAATTAAAAAGCAAAGGAAAAACTAATTGATTTAAATGAAACTATACCGAAAAATTGATTGATTTAAATAAACCCAAACATTAATTGTTTCATATAATTACCAAGCAAAAATTTAAAAAAAGGTATATTTTTAGATTTTATAAGATATTTATATTTTAAAATAATATATATATAAGATATTAATAGCAATATTTTACAAATTAAAAAAAAACATCTTAAAAAAAGGAAAAATGGATCTAAAAGAAAATTAGAATTGAATCACTATCTAGATATAATAAACTATTTATTAGAAATTTTTTAAAAAATTAAAGAAAAAAAAGAGAAGGAAGGAAAAATAAATAGCAAAGAATTAAAGATAAAGTATTTATCCAGCTAATCAAAAATTCTACTAATGATCCCATTATTAACAAATTTTAAAGGAACATCTAAGGAATGTATTTCATGAGAATTTACATTAGATTTAATACACACAAACACACACTCATATATAACATATATGTATATATATATATATATATATATATATATATATATATATATATATATATACAGGGGGTGGACAAAAATATGGAAACACCTTGTAAAATGCATGTTTGAAAAGAAAGATTGATTTTAATGAAATATGTAGGTGGCGCTGGCGTTTTTGACTACTAACGCCACCTATACAACTTCGTAAATGTGCTAAACAGTTCAGTTGTTGTCGGAGTACTGTTATGTGAGGTTGTCATTGCATTATGTCAGAGTTAACAGACTTCGAACGTGGGAAAATTGTTGGAGCACGTATGGTAGGTGCTTCCGTAAGCAAGGTAGCCGAGGTGTTTAGTGTTTCAAGAGGTACTGTATCGAAGATTTATTCCGCATATTTGAAAAGCGGAAAAACATCATCTGCTAAATCACAGCGCGGACGAAAGTGTGTGCTGAGTGATCGTGACAGACGATCATTAAGGGCAATTGTGACGAAAAATAAGAAGACCACAGCTGCAAAAGTTACTGCTCATATGAATGTTGTGTTACAGAACCCTGTGAGTACCAAAACAATTAGAAGGGAGCTTCATAAACAGGGAATTTCTGGCCGTGCTGCAATTGAGAAGCCACTCATCAGTGATGCTAATGCCCGTAACAGGAAAAGGTGGTGTTTAAGTCATAAAGCCTGGACTATAGGGCAGTGGAAGCGTGTAATATGGTCTGATGAGTCTTCTTTCACATTGCTTCCCACTTCTGGCCGAGTTTACGTCTGGAGAACGCCATCTCAAGCCTATAATACAGACTGCTTGTTGCCAAGAGTGAAACATGGCGGGGGTTCTGTTATGGTTTGGGCAGCCATATCGTGGTTCTCTGCTGGCCCCATGATAACTGTGTCAGGGCACATGACTGCCAAGACTTATGTGAACATTTTGGCAGATCAAGTTCATCCCATGGTACAAACTTTGTTCCCCGATGGTGATGGTGTCTTCCAAGACGACAAAGCCCCTGTTCACACAGCTCACATTGTCCAGGACTGGTTTTCTGAGCACGAGGAGGATTTGTCCCATCTCCCCTGGCCACCACAGTCACCAGACCTGAATATTATCGAACCTTTGTGGTCTACATTGGAACGGAAAGTGCGTTCTCGTTATCCACCGCCAACATCGTTATCTGAACTTGCCACCGTTTTGCAGGAAGAATGGTATAATATTCCCTTGGCACACATACAGGAACTGTATTTATCCATTCCGAGAAGACTGCAAGCTGTTTTGGATGCCAACGGGTTTCCTACACCATATTAAGCAAAGAAACATGTTTTTTAAAAGGTGTTTCCATATTTTTGTCCAACCCCTGTATATATATATCTCTACACAACAAAAAAGTTGTCCGATGGAGACAAACATCGGTGGATAGGAAAATTATGCACAGAGTAGAAAATGATTAAAATTTCAGAAAAAATGATTTATTTCAGAGTTACATAGTTACAAAGTAACGAGCTTAATAAAGTGTTGACCCACCTCTAGCCTGGATGCAAGCTGAAACACAACGCGGCATAGAGTGACAAAGCTTCCTGATGGTTTCCTGTGCTTTGCTTACCAAATTTGCTCCAATTGTGGGTTAGGTCATCAACGTTTCCTGGTAGATGCAGTCTCCTTCCCATCGTGTCCCAGACATGCTCGATTGCAGAGAGATTTGACTGGCCAAAGAAGTGTTTGACAAGCTGTAAGACAGTTCACAGCAACACGTGCCGTATGTGGTCTGACATCATCTTGCTGAAAAATGTGGCCAGGATACTGCAAAAAAAACGGTAGTAAAACAGGTCTCAGAATGTCGTCTAGGTACCACTGTGCTATAAGTTTGCTTCTAATGATGACCAAAGGGGTCCAGCTATCAAGGGAAATCTACTACACGTCTTCGACGGTCTAGCTACATGTCTTCGAATGTCGTCAGGACACAGTTTGAAGCTGGATTCGTCGCTAAACACTGTACGCATCCAGTCAGCATTATTATAACCTGATAGAGCCAAGCACCATTGTAATCTTGCTCGACAGTGGCAGGCGTGAGTGGCAGGTGGTGTAGCTGTCGGTACTAGCGTAGATTTCACTTCATCAGCCATCTGTGAATGGTCATGGTGGACACTCGTGTGCGGGTCGCACATCTGATGTTTGATAACGATGAATCAGGTGTTTTGACAGGTGATCTGACAAACACTCTATCCTCCCCATCTGCTGTGACCCTAGGTCAACGGCTATCATCATGATGCTGGAAACTGCCATTTTCCACCCATTCTTGCCTGCATCTTCTAATCGCTGCATCGCTTCGACCCATATGACGAGCAATTCTCCGATTTGCCAGAGCTGCCTCTTTCAATCCAATGACACGACATCTTTCAAATTCTGACAGTTGCTCGTAATGAGCTCGAATCCTGTGGCGAGGCATTTTTTCAGTCGTTGAAAGGTATCCTTAATCGCAATGCTACAGAAAATCTGATGATCAGATTGAGAATCGCTTCTTATATACACCTACTTTGTGCGCAGTTACAATGCACTGTAGATCCCGCTATTCATTCATTGGACACGAAATTTTAATCATTTGCATGTTTGGTCCAATTGTCTTTGTACACGATAGTTCATTACAATTGGGCATTTCCTTCTTGGTGCGTGGTTTTTCTTTTTTTTTTGTTAAAGAGTTTGTATATACATGTATATATACAATATATATATATATATATATATATATAACTACACACACCAAAAACGTAACATTATATATATATAACACATCAATCAATAACTCCCGAGACTAACATTGAAAACAACATTTTTTTTGCAAAATTTTTTTTTATTCATCAACATAACACCTTTTGTTAATCACCTTTTAGGGTGATACAATCGTTCCAACGCTTTTCCAAATCTTTTTTTCTTTTTTTTTTGCAAGAAATCTTTTTTGTTGCGAGTAAATAGCGATAAACAGCTTTCTGAATCATCGACTCGTTGCTGTTTTTGTTCCATCGAAAGCAATCGCGGCACCCACTTGGAAAAAACCTTTTTCAAGCTCAATTTTTCATGAAGGATAGTAAATACACTTCCATATGATATCTGTGTCATCTCAGCAATCTCACGGAGCTTCACTTTACGATCTTTCATTATAATTTTTGTCACTTCACTCACATTTTTCGGTGTAACGGCTTCCACAGGTCTACCCGAGCGTTCCGCGTCATTTGTGTCGGTATTACGACCACGTTTAAACTCGGCAAACCCACCGACAAATCGTTACTTTTGATGGACAAAGAGTCCGGGTAACGAATTATCTCATCGTTTCGCTTGCACGGTGTTTTACCAATTAAAAGCAATGTTTTTATCAGAACACGAAACTCTGGTTTTCCATTTTTTAGCAAACTACCAAAACGAGCTTTACTCCCAACCTCGATGCTCAACTGTTCCTGGTCCGATCGACTTAAAATTTTGACACGCTTCAAGCAAAGGTTAGTACTCTAGAAAGACCTGGTTACTGGTTTACTACGAGCGCCATCTCTGGGTTAGCCTCGGAACTTATTGATTGATGTGTTAACGAAAAACAAACAGAAATAGTATCCGTCTTTTAAGAATCTTCTTATGATGAAAAAAGTAGCTTAAAGAATTTATAAACATAATAAGCTCTTGAGACTCAATATCCATTCTATTGGCATTTTTATTTTACATGAAGATAAAGAATTTACAGTTTTATATCTTAAGATCTGACACTCCATTGTATTGGAAAGTTTTATACTGTCTTCTATTTAGCAAAACTTGAAGTTATTTGGCAGGATCTTGTTCCATAAGCATTTGAAAATGGCGGACAAAAAGAAAGCAACAATTCAAGGTATGTCGGGAGTTAGAATTTAGTTTTATTATACTTTTATAAATATTTTCTTTTAAATTAAGTATAACCGATATATAATTTTAGATTTGAGAACAATGAAATTATGTTGTTTATTTAATCAGTAACACATGTTTTTACTAGATTAAGACCAATTGTCCATTTTAATGTACTGGCGAAAAATTGAGAATTTTTTAATTAAAAAAAAACGGCTGCATATAATGTTTTGTATTTTTTCATTTTAGATTATTTATTTCAAACTAGGAAAAATTTGCTCAACGAGTCTGGTCTTGGGTCTCAAGATGATATATAAATTAAATTTATCCTTGTGTTTGCCGATATTATTTGAAAGGTTTTCTTTAGAAATATTAATCATAAATTATTTATTAATATTATGAAAAATCATAAATTATTTTTCTTTTCAATTTTTTTATAATTATTATACTGTTTTAATGCACTATATTTGATTTATGCAAGAAAATTTCATTTACTTAAATAAAACGCTTAAAATAAACAACAATAAATTTTATTTTCCAAGTGTAGGTTGTGTTGCATAATATTAATAATTACTAGTATATAATATCTCTAAAATATTTAAATTGGTAACACATTACTCGAATTTTAGTAAGACTTATAAAAAAATTAGTTTAAACTAAATTAATTGTATTTGAGTTTTTATTGTGACTATATTTTACGATATGTGAACATAACCAATTATATGGAGTAAATGAAATGCTTATTGAATTCAAATTAATATATTTATCATAAACTCTGATATAAATGTAGATTAAATACAGAATCAAAGAATATTCATTTCATGCAATGTTATTTGCATATGTGGTACATTCACGCTTAGATGTTATAAGTTGTTTTTTCATTATTATCTTTGTAGAGCTTCATAAATGGCGACCAGAAATTGTAATTTTGAAACAATTTCAGATGATGCAGACAATATTCTAAAGTGATATCTTGAGGAATATTAAACACACGAAAACGATGTGTGGAAACATGGGTCTCCACACACGAACACGATTGTCATCACTGCTGAGATTGAATCTGGATTCGTCGCTAAAGACGACCTGGTTCCATTCCGCTGCAGTACAGTTTCCTCGTGAGTGGCACCACTCCAAACGGAGGCGTCGATGGGTGGGTGTCAAGGGCAGCACATGTAATGCGCGCCGCGATCCCAAATATCCATCAGCCAGGCGCCTTCGTATGGTTCGAGAAGACACAGGGGCCCCTAGTGAAGGTGCTACCAGTGCTTGGATGGCGACCGATGAAGCAGTTGGCTGTACGCGTGCATTTCTTACGATGTGGCGGCCTTCTCGACGACTGGTCTGTCGACGGCGTCTTGAGCCTGGTCTTCGAGTAAATGGCATCTCTCGGATCCACTGGTCCCTACACCTCCTCACAACACAATCAGAGTGGCCTAATTGACGAGCTACTACTCTAGCTGACCACACAACTTCCATCACGCCGATGATTCTCCCCCTCTCAAACTGCGACAGCTGCTCATATTGTCTTCGAAAATGGCGTAATGGCATGTCTAAATCAGCTCTTCCTTTGTAAACGATTCAGCACACTCAAACAAGCTTTGGTTACCTGTTTTATACTCCACGGAGAATGACGTTAAACGCCCTCTATTGGCTATACGTAAGGCACAATCCCGCTGCATTTCTAATCATTTGTACATCTCTTCGACATGTTCCTTCATGCCAAGTTTCGTTACGATCCCGGGATTATTTCTTGGTGTGCTAATTTTTTTATCCATGAATGTATAATTGTATTCAACACAGAACGTTAACCTAATCCTCCCCTCTAACCTAATCCGGAACCTCTTTTTTAAACAAGGATTCTTGAATTTTGAGTTTAAAAAGAAATGTGTGCTGCTTTTGAAGCTTTGAAACTTGAGAACTTAGATAATTAAACTGCGTTTAAAGATAATTGTGTGCGAATATTTGAAACAACAAATTGCATTTTTTCTCAAGTAAAAAAAGCAGACTTGATAAATTTAGCTCGTAATTGTTCTGCCTGAATATACAGTAATCGATTCAATGAAAATCATAATGAAATAGAAACATTATGAAGGAGATTTTGTGGAAAAAGTATTAGATATGGTTATTAGAAGGTGTTTAGATATGAGAAGAGTAGGAAGTATTTAAGAATAAATTTGAGAAACAAAAAAACTAGACTGTTGGAGATTAAACCTGAAACACAGACATTATATTTGGGATCTTGAAAAAGAAGATGAAGAGAAAAAGAGAAATGAGGAAGTTTGAAGTGGGATGGCTGAATTTGAAAATGAAAATAGAAGGAATGAAAGAGAACAACGACGACGTTAGAAAATATTGAAGCGTTTAAATCAATGATTCACAACGGAGGGTGAAACGTCCCCAGGAGGGTGGTGAGATGAGCCTGAGAAGCGGTGGACTTGATTAGGGTAGGGGGTCCACGTTTTGGACGGTAGAGGGTGATATGTGAGCATGTTTAGGCATTCAAATTTAATTTTAAAACTCTCAAATATTTTAAATCGGTCTCAATGGTCTGGAGCCAAAAGGTTTCATCCTCTACATTTCCTAGGAAAGTCTCTTTCTTCAACGGGATAATTATATACTTATTGTACAAAAGAAGGCAAAAAGAAACAGAAGTTTAGTATTTTGCCGCTGGGTAATTGCTGTTGATTTAGTATTTGTATGTATTGATACAAAATAACATTCAACACGGATTCCCTATCGTGGAGATGACAAGAAATACATTGAGAAGAATCACTTCTCGCGCAATTATCAGAAATGGGAGAAGATACCTGAAGCAAAAACGAAGTCGCCATTGGTAGATGATTATTCTTAATAAGATGGCTTGAAAAGCTTAAAATTCACGAGCAATCCCAACCAGTATAATGCATGCGTCAACTGTTTTTCTCGGTTCATTCCAGTACTTTATCGAATTCGCTTCATTTATGATTAATCGCAGTGCATCAACTGAGCACCCTTTCAGAATGAATGTTTGATTTGACGCGTGTTTCTTAAGTTTTCATTCGCTTCATTTCTGTTATTTCTCCCAGTTTCGATTTATTTGTTTCGATTTACTTTACAGTTTCGATTTACTTACTTACTTTCGATTTACTCACATTGTTTATTTGATCGGGGCATGCATTTATTAGTGGTTTATTGAAAATTATGAATTTTGAGAAATAGTTATGATCCCTATTCATATTTTGCTGTCGCAAATGATGTCGGTTAACAAAAAGAAATGTTGTCAATAAAGTACTAAGTACTTGAAGTTCGGATTTATGTGAGTTGATGATTTATTCAATTGCCATCGAATTCGAAACTACTCGCGTGTTTACTTTGTAACAAAATGTTATCTAATGAAAGAATGAAATCATTTAGCTTGCGGGATCATCTGCGAAAAGTTCATCCTGACAAACAAATTAAAGGTTTGTCGTTTTTCACGAGAATTGCACACAAGGATCTTAAGGTATCATAGGTCTCAGGCTTATTAGCAATCTCCTCACAAAAATACAATGCGGGTTGAAAACCTTTTATAAAATATCAAAATTATATGCAACATCAAAGAAAGCTCACTCCATCAGCGAAGAAGTGATATTGCCGCCTTCGAGAAAATCTTAGAAACGGTTTTATACCATCCAGCCGTGTCCAATGTAATTAGAATTGTCCCATTAAGCAACAATATTTACGAAAACTGAGAACGTGTGAGACGAAGAATTTATGAGATAGCTGAAAACGTTAAAGTTTCCTTTTGTAAGCTTTTGATATCCACCAATTTTTTTCTTCAAGTTGATGATTCAACTTTGCCTAGCAAAGATACTTTGATTTGTGAAGAAAGGGAAAATTATTCAATATGTGTTTTTTGCAAGAAACTTGATTGAAAATACTAAAGTTGAATCTATTTATATTACTGTGTCAAAGGTTATTTTAAAACGAAAAATATCCCTCTTGCGAACAATACAGCTGTAGCCGCTGATAGAGCTTCTGCAATGTTGAGTCGTCAAATGGGGTTCATTGTCTTTTTGAAGAACGGGATTCGCAGACATCATTTAGCGGCAAAACACCTCAGCGACCCGATATCAGTCGTTACAAAATGTCACCTTTGCGATGAGCAAAACTTGCAGTAATACTTTCATTGATGGGTTATTCGACCATGTGTGAGGACAACGATGAAGAATTCAATCACTTGTTTGTACTCGCAGCGGTTCGTTGGATCTCAAAAAGTGCCTGTCTCAATAAGTTCTGGAATATTTTCCACTCTGTGCTAGAGTTTCTCGAAGAGGTGGATGTAGCTCTGAGTGTCAGATAGCCAGAATGCTACAATTTAAAATCGATGTTACTTACACGACCGATTTATTCACAAATTTCAAAGGAATTAGTTTGCAGCTTCAAGGCGACGAGCTCAATTTGAGCACAACAAAATCTGTTCTTTTTGCTTTCCTTTACAAACTCACTTTCAACAAAAAACAAGTTTTGCTCGCAACGAGTTCAGCTAGTTTCCAATTTTCATGGATCTTCATAAGTACAGTGAAAAATAAGAAGTTTCTTCACTTCAAGGACAGCTTGGAAGTAGTAAAAAGTAGAAGAAAATAGAAGAGAAAATTGAGATGGAAGTAGAGGATGACAGAGAAAATACAAACAAAAATGAAGCAGACGATAACGAGCAAAATCTGAGAGAAAGAGAGAACACGAATTCTGAGGAAAATTGGGCACGACGAGAAGCATATTTTAAGGCTCCCGTCGACACACCACCATGAATTTCCGTACCTAATGTTGACCCTATGGAGTGACTTACTTTAAGTCGTGTATCTAGAATATTTATTTTAACTGCATGGAATAATCCCTCAATGGGAGAGGACCAACAGAAGCAGATGTCGGACAATTTTCAGACCAGACGAGAACGTCATTAAGAGTCGAGCTTCTAAAAAGTCTGAGGTAAACAGCTCTTATCGAAGTCTGTGAAGGAAACAACAAGAGGAGTATTACCCCCTTACGGTTGGATGGAAAATCTGGCGATTTCAGGATAAATTAAAGCCAATTAAAAATCCAGCCCTGGTATGGAGTTTCAGTGAGAAGACACGTGTGACACAAAAAATTGTCATTCCAACATTTATTCCCCTTCATTCAAATTACCACATCTGTTCCAACACTCCGCCCGAAAACGAAGTTTGAAAAATACCTTTCACACTTCTCCAGCCATTCCAAAGTTTGAAAGGAAAAACCTGCTGGAATGGGAAGAAGATAAACTACACACTATTGATTGACAATTTATTATCCTCACATTTTAGGGAAGATTCCATGGGCATGGAAAAAAAAGGATCCGACACAGCTGCAGATTCTTTGAAAAAGAAATGGCTACAGGAAACTAATATTCTAATCCCGGCATGAAGAATTGGAGAGAAACTGAGAAAAATAAAAACGTTGGCGGAAATCAAGTTCTAACGTTGGTAAGAAGTTGAGTAGGAGTAAATTCAATAATGAATTGGTCTCAGTTTTACAATTCATTTGGGCTGAAGGAAAGAGTTCCCTTTATTTCAAAATTGTAAGCTGTTCGAGTGAAAACACGTGATTAACTATATGTTTCTCAAAGCAACTGGATTATTAAGAATAACCGAAATTTGTCACAAGGAGAAATTTTCTTTATCTATTTTCGTTTTATGAGAAAAATTCAAATCACATTTGTCAATGAAAACGCAACATATCCGAATGAAATAGATTTACAAATAATAATGAGAAAGGGAAGATAAAAAATTTCAAATAGTTTTGATGTATTCCATTAATTCGATTCTCTCTCCCTGCTATTCAAAGAAGAAACAAAGTAGTATCCCGCATATGCGAGAAAAACATTTACTGATCAGATATCAAAGCAATATGTGAAAGGTTTCACACTCTCATTTTTATTTTAACATTTCTTTATTGAACGTGTTAAAAGCTTTTTCTTTTCTTCTTTTCTACTTTTGAAAACAAGACGAATTCTTTGTTTTGACATGAAGATAACTAACATAAAGAAACCAAAAGATTTGTGGTGCATAATAATAAAACGATAAGCACAAATAATTGATATTGTACATAAATTAAAACAATGGAAACTAATCAATATTATTTCAAAGGAATGATGCAAAGCATGACATTAAATATATGTATAGCAATTGGCGATAGAATACAATTTTAGTTTGATATTAAACACACAAATAAGACACAAAAATGTAATCATAATTTTGGGAATGGCAGCATAATATGCACCCAATTAATTGTAATTATTATGTAAAATGCGTTATGGTGAATACGCATAGGAATTTTAAGTGATTTCTAAAACACATTTCAGTATAAGAATTGAATTGCTATATATGTCATAATGTAAATTTTGTAGAAAACTTTCATCCTAACATTTCAGTTTTAAATCAAGGAAGTTCTGCGGGAAACCATTTCCAACTTTCAAACTTAATCTACAAGGGGTCATAAGGGAACTGATTAAACCAGTTTTTTCCAACATTTTTTTCAATCGTGACCCTTTTCCAAATTCTTAAAAGTATTCGCAACTACCTTCTTTTCCCATCCGTCAGATCAGTATACATAAAATGTTTTCGTTTATCTGTTTTCACCTTTTTCTTTAACTATCAAGAATGCTAAAGACAAAAGTTAGAGTGAAAACAAGCACTACTTTCTCACAATTTGGCTTAATTCAAAAAATCTTCGGAGAAAAGTTTTTGAAACACATTGATATTTGCTATCAAAATATTTTTAATGCTAAAATCTAACCTAAAACTATGAAAAACAAATTTGATAATCTGCTTTTAATTCAAAAAAAAATATTTTGGAATGGAAAACATGGTGAAAATAGTACATAAATCGACTAACAGAATAACGCTCATAACTTAAAAGTAAGCAAAAATATCATTATTCTTTAAATTTTATCTTATTCATCATAACATTTTGGAGGGGCTGGTACAATTTTCATGTTGAAATCCTATTACTACAATTTTTATTGTGTTTCGAGACAAATAACAATGAAAACTCAAGAAAAAATTATAACAATACATGATATACACCTTTGTTACTAAAAAAATATCAATTTTACAATCATGAAAGTAGCATGGGTTCTTAAAAACTATATAAGAAAGATACTTGTAAAATTTAAATTAATTTGGTTCATAACTGTTTCTGATATCTATGTTCCCATATGTGAATATGCCGAGATAACTCATTTTGAGAAAAATCAAAAACAAACTTGCAAATGCAATTAAAAATTAGCTACCGAGTAATATTCACATCCCTAAAACTTAATTTCTAAATAAGGTATAAGCAAAATTCAAACACTATTACAAAGAAAAATGTTTAAATTTTAAACTGATATTAAAATTATAAAATCGAAAATTTTGACAAAAATGACATTTTAAAGTTGTACGGATACCTTAAATTGTTATTTCTATATGTATGATAGTGTATATTGTGATACAATGATATAATTATGTAATATTTAGCTAATAAAATAAAGAAAAGAAAATAATAAAAACATTTGCTTTTCTTATAAAAAATGTAACCCCTATTTTGAAAATTTTATAAATTTTACCAACGTAGTTATATTTATTTTAAACTCCTGTTTAGAAAATAAAAAAAGCAATATTATCTTGAAATAAAGAAGAACACGAAATACAAAAGAACCAGTAGGTTTGTAAGACATCACCTATCTCAAAGTCTTATATCCAGTAAACATAAAATCAGAATGCAACAGGCTGGCAGGTCTAAAAAAAAGATTCATCGTCTTGAAGCAACATTCAAAACTAGGAGATCAAATCTAGGAGGAGTTGAAACCACATACGTTTTCCTTATTACAAAACACCATTATAGTTAAATATCACATGAATGTTTATCTCAAAATCACTTCAACACGTATTCTTAGATTCTGAAATTGCATCGAAAATTTCTCCTAGTTCTACCAAAATGATTATTGTCAACAATGTTCTTGTACTTAATTCTTTTCAAGTGATTTTAGAAGCGTTAAAAAGTGTCCCGTTTATTGGAGTATGCACCGATAAATAGAATTGTGTAAAATGTTTTTCTATTTTAAATCTCTACTTTGATACAGATCTATGCATGATCAATAAACTTATAGAAATGATATGCTTTGCGAATGAAGAAGCTGAAAATATAACTCGAGTACTAACACCAGTGTTAGAAGAAGAAAAATCTGAAACAAAAGTGTGTGGGAGGACAACTGAAACACCAAAATTGGAGGCATAAATCGCAAAGGAAAAAAATAACATATTCCAGAATTTAAGCAATACACTAGGAAAAATATCTTTGGTATTGATTACCTGCGCATATATAGAATAATTACGTGCAACCTTCCTTATATATATATACAAATGGACTGGCCATAGACATCTCTGATCTATCGTCTCTTTAATCTGAATTATTTTTCGATATACACTGTAATATAAAAAGCATTTAAAGAATTCTATAAATCTTTTTGAAATAGAATAAAAAAGGTTGATATTTCACTCTAAATAAGATGTTTTATCTGTATTTTCCATCATTAATAAAGTGTTGAAAATGTATCTAGCTCTAAGATCACATTAAATATAAAAGGAACTCCCTCTCCCATATTAATAATGAATTTTTCTAAAAAATGATTTTAATATTAATGGATTCTCTGATGTACATTTTTACAGATAAATAAAAAGCATGGAGAAAAAAATGAATGTTTATTGAAAATAACAAAAATTCTGTATTCAATTAAAATTAGCTTAATGGAAATGAGCAAGACATTTTTCTACTAAATGTGAAACAAATTATAGAAAAAAAGGAGATAATTCAAGATGCTCAGTTATGGATTAAAAGTTTAACGGTAGAAAAAGAAAAATTTTATCTGAATAAATAGGCAATTTCTTTTTAAGTATTTGAAATTTTTGATTGGATATTTTAGGAGGAAAGGTATCTTCTTGGTGGTAATGAACAATGCCTTGCATACTGAAGCGAAAGAGGATTACAATTTAATAACTCTTTATCATTTGATTAATAAAATTTAAATTAATTTGATCACTAAACTTAAATACTTTTCTTCAAGAAATGGAACTGAATGCTGAATTTTGAATTATTTTTAGTAACTTAAAATGGGAATAAGACTCAGTTCTCAGAATTTTTAAGAATTTGTCCTCGTAATTCCAGTTCATAATGTTATTGTTAAGAGGTTCTTTGGCATTATAAAATCATTATGGACAGATGAACAAAACAAGCTGTTAGTAAAGTCAGTGAAAAATGTAATTCTGGTACAGTACAAGTTCAAAAATATAACTGTAAAAATTATTATGAATTATGTTTTAACAAAAAAATATCTCAATAGAGATATACAGCAAAACATAATCTAGGCTTAAAAGTAAAGAAAAAAAAATAGAAATGTTTTGTATGTACGATACGTTTATTTTTAAAAATTTCTTTTTAGATTATTCAATTTTGGTTTGGTTTTATTAACGTCGCATTAGTTGCAACGCGAGGGCTATTGGTAATGGTCCTAGTAATTTTGAACTTCGGTCAAGTGGCGAAGCTAATTCAAAAGTTTTTTTTTTTTTTTTTGTATTTTTTACTAGAGATTTATGTATTAATCAAATATTTAAAATTGTGTCTGTTGTTCTTTTATGATACACCCTGAATATATTTTTGTATTATGATGAATACGCCAATGCATATTCTTTTTCTAAATGCAGTCTACAACCGCACTTTTATCACAAGAAAATGAGTAATGAAACATAATAACTAAAGATACATTTACGATTATTAACAGCATTAAGTCTAGCAGTGGTGGGTACAATTTTTGAAAAAAACTTATTATCAAATTTTCAAAATGTGGATATATATATATATATATATATATATATATATATATATATATATAATTATATTTGCTTCAACAGATTAGATGTTTCTCGACATTTTATTTCATTCTTAATGAAATTTAATAATTCTTTAAAACCTTTCTCCTTTTTACTTTTCCTTCGTTTAAATTACAGACAAACTCTTCTAGAACAGATTTTAACAATACCGGCAAGAATAACTGAATAAACCAATCTTTTGTAACACCTTGCAATTCCAAATTTGGAATTGAAATTTCGATTTCATCATATAACCTTCATACAACATTAAAATTATTTTATCTCCTTACCAGTATTAAATTCAATACCTTATTTAATATTTAAGTAATTATAATTCCTTTTAAAGGTTTTTTACTCTCATCAAAGCTATTTTCATTCAACTATCATGAAGCTAATGCACTGCTTACTACATCTGCGAGTTATTGCTTTGAGATTTGCAAATTCTACCACCTTGCACTGACTTTCTTTTCAATCTATATAGTGCTTTCGTAACTGTTTCAAAACTCCATGAATTTCTTAGAGTCCCCAGGATTTTTTTTCAAACACCAGTTTTGGAGAGTGTTTCAAAACTTGTGCACTTAGCAGTTTAACCCTTCGTTACTCAATATTTTGAATACAAATTTCACCTCCTTCACCAAACTTTTGTTTTAATTCCTTTTACCACTCGAGATGGCATTTTTTAATACTCCTCTGAAACAACTATATCCTCCTCTAAAGACTACTTCATTTTTAATGAATGAAAGCTTCATACAATTCTTTATGGTTACTTTTTTAAATATATCAATTCATATAATTTGCATAATTTATCCTTTTCATTCTTTACTAAATTTTTCTCAACCCTATTTAACAGTTTAGAAATTATTGTTCTTAAATTGTTTTTCTTCCGTTTTAATCCAATTAATTGTTTAGACCTTGCGTCAAAAGGAAGTTGTACCCAAGATCAATTCTTCAGTCACAAAAATCTTTTACTTTTCAATTTAAATAAAATATTTTCATGATCTTACCTTAAATTGTACAGCACGGTCTGGACCTCACCTTTATTATTTCTAAAAATATCTGTTGTGGATCTCAGTTGAATATTTAATAAGAGGATTGTATGAATTTAAAACAACATTTCCTGAACCTATAGGAATTTGCTCGTAAATGCCACTTGAATGATAACTTACATGATGAAATTGGTGACTTTTCCCTTTTAAAGTATCACCACTTTAAATATGTGTTACAAGCATTTATCACCTACCTTTTAATAGTAAACGTTAACTTTGGTTTTTAGAAGTGATAACCGGTGACCCCTCCGAAAATCCATAGTGACTTCCTTCGGGGTCGCGACCCACCTATTAGGAACTGATGATTAAGCGAACCCAGAAAATCAAAATCAGATATAATATTTTTCCATCTCTCCCTTAAATTATATGAGTGTAAATATTTGAGTATAAAATATGATCATGTAATCAATTTGTAAACATTTTTCAATCCTATGCAATCTTTATGTTTGTAACTATACTCTTGTTGATCAAAACTCTAGTTGTAACACCTTCATTTATTGTAATAATTAGCATCCATTCCGTTTCTTTTCGCGTTCTCTCATTAATCCAATTGTGCATTGGTGATCCTGTTCAAAAAACATAAATTGAAATTTGACTGAAACCAAGAGTCACTCACAGAACAAAAAACAAAGTCTTAATTCAGAGAGAAAAATTCGATTCCAGATCTTAGAAAGAGAAGGAAAAAACCTCAATTCAATTATATCAAGAGGACTCAATTGGGTTAATCAAAGTGATAGTCAATTTCCTCCGTCGCAATAGGATCTCACATAAAAAAATATTTGAAAAAACCTTAAATTTATATGGAAACATTTATGTAAAAAATGACACAGTGAAATCGAATTGACTCAATAGAAAACATAATAAGAAATAAAAAGATAGAAAAAATAATGCAAGCCATAGAATACACATTAATTTTTCAACACTAGAAGGAATTGTCTCTAATTCATAAGTTTAGAGTATTTTTAACGATTACTTCAGAAATTTTTTCCGATTCATTTTAAATGCACATGCTTAAAAGTTTTGCATAATACGTCTTCTTCTTAAAAACAGAATAAATTTGTGACGCCCGCCCGACCCGGGCTTCATCTTGTGTCATCAATAGATTCAATTATTAAACACTACGACACAATAATTAAAGAGACACTAGAACAATCTTTACGTAATTTATTAACATATATTCACTATGACAACAACTCACTATGCTCTCCCGGGTAATATTTCTATTACTTCAATTCAACCCACCAATAGTAATCTAACAGACTTACCACTAATCCTTCCTCGACTGCAACTCAGACTCTGGTTCAACTGTTGAAAACAGCAGCAAAAGAACGTCTTACAGAAATCTTTATAATCCAACCCTTTAATTCGACTTCCCTTTCTATTTCTCCTTCTGCTTATCTATAGCTTCAGCTTTACTTCTCCTACAGCCTCTCTCTCGCTACTTTCAGTCGGAGTTTATATATTTCCTAACTCACCCGCTTCATTTCATTTCTACTTGCTTTACATAATCACGTTTCATTTTTGATTGGGCAAAGATTGTTTAGCAAAAGCAATCAATCTCAATTAAAAGTCACCAAGGTTAGTGAAGAGAAACCGCGAATAGCCCAATGTCACAAATTTGTAGGTGGTCATAAATTTTTAAAAGCTCTGCAAATGATATTTTGAAATGCATGAACGTTAATATTTTGAAGAGCATAAGAGTTGATATTTTATAATGTGTTATTATTTTGAAGGAAGTTATAATTTATTTTTTAAAGTGTATGATTATCGATATTTTGAATAGTGTAATGACTGATATTTTAAAGTGTAGGATAGTGGAATTAATTCATGTGACGTCAGGATCATGTGATACTAGTTGATGTAAACAATTATGGTATTCGTTTGTTTTGCTCTGGATTTGTGAAATGTGTTATGCTTCATAAGCTAACGTAATTTACATTCCACAATATAAATTAAAACGCTTAACATTCCACGCTTAAAGAGAACGTTTTATTTGATTTTTTTAATATTACTAAATGGTGTTACATTACCGCGAAATCTATATTGATAGGTTATTTGGAATGTTGACCTTGGTTATATGGGCTTGGATTTCACTTCTGGGTATCAGGAGGAGGTGGGGAGGGGGTTATTGTTAAAAGCACATATTGCGGAGCGGTTCTTTAAATGTAATGACATGATTTAAAGCGCGCACTTGCTTTCAGTGTACTTTTTTCTTTCTTCTTGCTTCTTAGAAGTTCGAATTATAATTTATGGCCCTTTATGGGGGTTAGGGCTTTAGGTAGCAGATGCTCTCAACTGTTCATTTCATTCAGTCGTTTTTTATTTGTAGCAACAGTCATGACGAAAAGGAAGTATTTATCTGATACTGATATTTGCTAAATAATGAATGAATCTGACAGTAATGTTAGCGAAAATAATCCAAATCTGTACATAGACATTAAAGTAAAAAAAGGGGGGGAAAAAGAACTAAGATGTTCCCTTTGCTCAAAATCTTGCGTGAAGCTTCAGAATATGTGTGTAAGACATATGACGTTGGACTATGCATTGATTTTTTTTTATAAATATACCATACAGCAAAATTAGATTTATCTTTTATATTTATATATTCCATGTAATGGTACATCATTACACCATGAAATTTATGTGTAACATACTTAAATATATTTTGTATTATCTTAAAGGTATGATTTTTTATGTAATTTTATGTATAAAACATTCAATTTTCGATTAAATCCTTTTTTCTTTTGTATATATTAAGTTTAATGCATTTTAAATAAGATATGTAATACCAAAATATTTTAATGAATAGCTAATTTTAGAGGAATTTTTTTCACGAATTAGGCTTAGTCTCATCTTAAAATCGTCTGTGCCCAGACGATTTTAGATACTAAGCTGGACCCGCGGTAAGAAGCCGCGGGCCCAGAGAAGCACTTCTTTTTTCTCCCTCCGGTAGCGAAAGGGTTAAAAATTATTTAAAATTTATTTTCCGCTTAAAAATTATGTTCAAAAATTTATTTTTATGTATAAAATGTTACATTGAAATTGATTTTGTTATAATTTATTTTCTAACATTGGAAAAAATTTTATGTAGAATTAAATTTCTGTAAAAAATAATTTTTTGTTAATAATTTAAGAAGTTAAAGTTATTAAATTATTCTTTGCTCATATAAAAAATCACATTTTAAAATTATCTAGTGTTGAAAAAATATTAAAAATTTATTTTCTATTAAAATTGTTTTCTATTCAAGAAAAAATTATTTAAAATGCATTTCCTTAAAAAAATCTTTACTCTCCCCTCTACCCCCCACAAAAGCACGGGAGGTGGAATAAAAATTAATTTCTTAAGAAATTTTAAGTTCAAAATTTAATTCCTGAAAATTTCATATTGAAATGAACACACAAATGCCATTTCCAATATGAATTTTATTTTTTTTTTTTTTCAATATATAATCCCCACATGCACAAGCTTTTCTTTTTACATACATACGTTTTACCTTCTTTGGTACAATAATATTAGTACCGTGATATACTTTTTCTAGACAATGTAATTCGTAGTCATATTCATTTCATTTAAA
>BMAW01090205.1:6266-27019 GCA_019974015.1 Nephila pilipes | reverse complement strand
GGTGTAACGGCTTCCACAGGTCTACCCGAGCGTTCCGCGTCATTTGTGTCGGTACGACCACGTTTAAACTCGGCAAACCACCGACAAATCGTTGCTTTTGATGGACAAGAGTCCGGGTAACATTTTTCAATCCATTGTTTCGCTTGCACGGTGTTTTTACCCATTAAAAAACAATGTTTTATCAGAACACGAAACTCGGTTTTTTCAATTTTTTAAACAAACTACAAAACGACTTTACTCCAACCTCGATAACTCAGCTGTTTCTGGTCCGATCGACTTAAAATTTTGACACGTTTCAAGCAAAGGTTAGTACTCTAGAAAGACCTGGTTACTGGTTTACTACTAGCGCCATCTCTGGGTTAGTCTCGGGAGTTATTGATTGATGTGTTAACTATTGGACGGTAATATCGCATAGAAAGCTGTATCTAGTTTTTGAATGATATCATGATCGTGTAGAGTATTTATAGCATTTTTACATACTTCGTCATTTTAGACGTCAAAGTTATATAAAATTGTTCAACGATTTGTAATAAAAAATATATTGATTTTTTAAAAATAATTTTTGTTTATATTTATTTTTGAAATTTGTTTCTTTATTCGTTTACTGTGATAAGGGTTTTCCTTATCTGAAAATCTTTTTAAGACCTTTAACCTTGCTATGACCTGTTTTATTTCTTTGCAGGTTTTGCCCCCATGCATACTATAGAAACAAATATATATCAGTGAAACGATATTTATTTATAACAATTGATATACTGATTTACAGAATACGAATCTAGCAGACCTAATTTAGACTGTATATCCATTAATCCCATTATCACCCATTCCTTTTAAAGCTTCGTTTTGTGGTTCTATGTAAAATGTAAGGATCTGTTGTTTCTTTATATGTTTCGTTTAATATCTGATGTCTTTTGTTTTAACACAAATTCCTATACGTAATACATTTACACCTCTAAAACTTGCATGATTTTTCATGATTTGTATATTTGATAGACACAACTGCATAGGCGCATTAAACAATGCGAGCAAGCAAGAAAATGAAATAATGTATTCAGATACTTATATACACACAAAATTAATATGAATTTCAAAAAGAGTTAGAAAAATAAACATTAATTGCTGCCAAATAATTTAGATTATTTATTTAAAGAGCATATAAATCACTTTGCCAAACATTTCATCTAATGTATTTATATAGTAGGAAAATAAACTATTCAACTAAATAACTTTGCATGGAATAATTACAATTAATTTATTCAAATTTTATTCATCCATCGAATTTTTTCCATCAAAATATATTCGTTCCATTAAAATATATTAATTCCGGAAAATTGAACTTGTGGAAAAAAACTTTAATTTTTTTCGAATGCAACGTTACAGTTAAAAATCGCAAGCCAAAATATAAGACAAGAGGTAGGGAGCCATTGGTTTCCTTATTGTAAGGATATAACATTCCAGTAGAAGGTAAACAACTTAACATGATAAAATAAACAAAAAACCTTATTCATTAGATAAACAAAAATCCTTATTCAGGTATTCATCCCGATGAGGTAAGAGGAAAGGTGAGGGACTACTACTAAAATTAGATGGCAATCGAGTGCCAGCGAGATCCGCTTCTGCTCAGTGTATCATATGGAAAAAAAAATTTAACAGGAACAATAAGAGATTTAAGAATTATAATTTGAGAAAATTAAAAAAAAAAAAAAAAAAAGAGAATAAAAAAAAAAAATTAAATTATAGAATTTAAGGTAGTTATGTTTAAGCTATTTGGGTTTTGGTAAAAATGTTTCCAGTAAAACTGCAACCGTCTCTACAACCTCCATAGTTGGGGGGGGGGGGGTAAGTGACGCTTTACCGGCTATCAGCGAACTTTTGTCAGCAAGGATTTAGCACTTTTTGATAATATGAAATTACGGTGGTTTTAAAGGTTGAGACCATTTGATAGTTTGGTAGGTGAAATTTTGCTTTGGGTTTATTTCTGTAAATATTGTTTGAGCTCTGATCAAGATGATTTTCGATAGTTGTGAAAATATTCCGGGAAAGTTTGGTGATGAACTTTTCAATTTGTAGGTCATTGTGTATGACAGAGTTCCTGACGTACCATGGAGCGTTTGTCATGATTCGAAGAATTTTGTTTTAAAGTGTTTGAATATGTTTCAGAGGGGTCGGGGCTGTGGCCCCCCAGACTGGGGAGGCGTAAGTTATAACTGGGTGCAAAATCTGCTTATAAAGTAGAACTTTGTTTTTGAGAGAAAGTGGTGAATGTCTTCCAATTAGGGTGGTGCAGAGATGTATTTTGCTCCAAAATTTATCTTTTAATTGTTTAATATGTTTAGAGTAAGTTAATTTTTGATCAAGGGGCAGACCCAGATATTTAACCACCAATACCCAACTGAGTTCTTCGTCGAAGAGACTAAGGTTGTGGGGGAGGGGTGTCTTCCTTTGTGAAACAGTATTGCCTGTGATTTTTCAACGATTATTGCTATTCTCCAGTGTCTAAGCCATTCCACGTGGGTGTGTAGGTAATTTTGCATAGTTTTTAGTGTTAGTTTGATGTTGTAGCCCTTGGCTAACACCGCAGAATGATCCGCAAAAAGGCATGTGCTAACACTGGCGTGGTGTGGGAAGTCATGCATGTACAAATTGTACAAATGAGGCTAGAGGACTCCTCCTTGCGGAGTGCCCGCCTGACTTCTGCCCAGGGAAAAGTGCTGTTTATTAATCCTGACTCTGAAAGTTCTATTTTTTAAAAAGTGGTAGATGATTTTGATAATGTAATTTGGAAAATTTAGTTTAATTAATTTAAAAATTAGTCCATCATGCCACATTTTATCAAAGGCTCTTCTTACATCTAAGAAGACCCCGAGTAAAATTCTTTTAAAAACTTTAGTAGTGTTGCAGAGCAGACAAATTGGTCTGTAACTCTGCGGGAATTTATGATTTTGCTGAGGTTTGGGGAGCATTATAACACTAGTGTTTTTCCAGCAGCTGGGAAAGTAGTTATGAATTAAGCAGTTGTTAAAAATTTTGGTGAGGTGGGTTAGAGCAATTAGAGGGAGGAATTTAAGGGCGTAGTTGAGAATGTTATCTGGTCCTGAAGGCTTTTTGTATGGAAGCTTTTTGATAATTTTGCTAATTTCATTTGAATTGGTGAGAGGTCGTGGGGTGTTTAAATTTTGGTTGTTAAGGAAATTCTGCACAAAGTTTTCCACTCGTTCGATGGTAAGGTTGTCGTATGAATCACAATTTTCTGTGAAGGTGTCCTCGAGAATGTTTTTGAAGATTTCTGTCTTCTCAATATCCGTGTAAACAATCCCTTGTTGACCATGAAGAGGAGGAATGTCAATTGGTCTTCTCGTAATTTTTCTTTGCATGTTGTACAGAGAAGGTGAGGGAGAATGACGTCTGTTCCACCGGGGAGGTACACACACACAGTGGCATACTACTTACAATTAGATATATTTTTGAAAAAAAAAGTAAAGCAAAAGTAAAAATATTTCTTAAAAATATGAATGAATGCAGAAAAGAATATAAATAATGATAGAATCTAATATTATTTCTTAATAAAAAATTTTGTTGTATTATTTTCTATTATAAATATTATACATTTTCTTATTTCGCAGATTCTTAAGATATTTATTTCATCCACTCTTCGTGGCTTTTTAATAATGCATAAAATTAATGCACTCTAATTACCCCCTCCATGCCGAATAAAATAATATGCTTTTGTCAAAGCAATTTATTTTCGTTACCGTTACTTCGTTTCATTCGTTTCATTTCATTTTTGTTTCGTTTCACATCCATTATATTTGAAATTAGCATGTGGCATATGCTGATCATTAGTATTGTTACTTTATCAATCCTAAAGGGAGCATGCGCGATTATTTTTTTTAATGTTCAAGTGGAATTTTTTTTCCTGAAAAATACGAGTAATTAAATTTTTTTTGCAAGTATGTATTTTATTCGTATTGATACGTAGTTCCCAACGACCATGGAACAGCGGAGTTTAATTGGAGATGGTCCCTCTCAAGCTCTTACAATTTACATTTGAAAGACCCGAAGATGGCCTTGTACACCTAAGGCTCAAGAATGTTATTGGTCCATTTTGGAGGAAAGGGATCCTTTTTTTTCTGTTTGTGGTGACCCTGTATTCCTTTCGCTGGCGTATTAAAATAAGATTAAAAATGGAACTCTCACACGCTATTTCGTCTTCCATTCATCCCAGATCCTTCCTACTCGCGAGAGACACACAGACATATGACTTCTTTCACTCACAATATATAACGCGAATTAAAATACAGCATCGTAGTACGAAGTATCACAGTCTCGGGTAAGTCAACTTCAAGTTATGTAAACGTCAATTTATAGGTTTGATGAATTGAACAAATGCATCCAACGATGGTCCCTCTCAAGCTTTCTTCTCAATGAGTCATCAAACGATGGTCATTTTTTTATTTTGCTGTTAAAAAGTAGAGAGTGCTTAGCTGATTCCACAGATGTTTCACTAATAGGAATTCGATAAATAGAACGTAAGAAAGTTGAATTTTACATATCATGACATTTCGGCTTTGTTCCAACAACTACGGCGATAACTTTTCTCCTAGATGCAAGCAGATTTAAGCCGTGGAGATATCACTCAGCCTTCGACGGCTCACTAGCTCGTTCATCAAGGAGCTCACATATTTTATGGGCGTGACGTCACAAGAGGAAAGTTCGATTGCGATCAGCTGTTCGATGATGCAATAGCTTAAAGGTAGAAGTTACAGCCAGGCGTGGCGTCACAATGGGAATGGTCTGAATTGCATTTGTGATCAGCTATTGGACACTAGCGTCTGTTAGCAGCCATATTGTTTACCATCTGGATTTCAACATAAATTATACATGAAATTATGAAGTCAAATGCTAGTTCATTCTAATCTTAAATGAAATATTTTGTTTTATCTTTTTTAGAATGGAATTAAACAACTGAATCCTATAAATTTGTTTTTACTTTTCTTGTGACTAATTCAAAGTTTCAAAGCAAGACGCAAGTGAGTTTTTTCCCTCCAGTTTTGATCTATGAGTTGTAATGCCTCAAGGGCGAAAGTATTTGTAAGTAGATGCGTTATT
Organism: Nephila pilipes; assembly: GCA_019974015.1. Lineage (NCBI taxonomy): Eukaryota > Metazoa > Arthropoda > Arachnida > Araneae > Nephilidae > Nephila > Nephila pilipes. The sequence goes on along the minus strand of BMAW01090205.1, from coordinate 21,910 downwards.
TCGAAAAAAATCTGATATTTCGAAATTTTTGTGCTTTCTTATGGAGAATATATTTTCTGTTTTTTCAGAAATTTATTTATAAATGATTAATAATATATTTTAAGATTGAAAGCTGTAATTTAATGTCTTGAAGTTTTACTACCAATTTGATTTATAATCAGCTTTTACAACAAAGATAAACGGGTTTTTTTCTAGTTAAATTATCAGTAATTTATTAATTAAAAAAATAAAAGTAGGAATTCTAAATATGTTTACGTAATTATAAAATGGTTAAAAATGTCCTTGATTACAACAATAAAAATTGAGAAAACGTAAATATGAATATGTATTGTGTATGTTATTTTTTGAAAAAATGCTTTTAAAATCTCAGAATCAATCCTAATCAACGACATCCGTAAGAATATATACAGTTTGCATTTGCAATCAAATGATGTTGATTCAAATATAACATAGCTAACTTGAATTCAACGTACAGAGAAGGCAATAAAATTATTTAAAAAATAGTTTAAGACATTTTGCAAAATGCTTAATCAAATACATTCTCGTCAAATTTGACAAAAAATTAACTTTAAAAAAAAAAAAAAAAAAAAAAAACAAAAAAAAACCCAATTTACTAAAAACAGAAACCAAATAATAAAAGTTTTACATCATCTTATTAAGAAATGCCGTTGAAAATACAAAACTATTTGTTTAAATTTACAAAACATGTGTAATTCTATTTAAAGGAATTAAATGGATTATTGAGAGAAAAGAAGGAAATGAAATGTTGAATTATTTCATCTAAAATGCCCCAAAATTAAATGAAGAAAATTTATTGAATCTTGTAACTCGTTGGTATGAATTCGTCGATCATTCCATGAAATTAGTTCACCTCAGGGTTACATACATTTATTTTCTGTACAATAGCCATATCTATACAATTCATTTTTTTCACAGTTCAAAGATGTATATTTTATAACGGTAGAAATAACATTGGGGAAAAATTTCTGCGCGATGGTCACACCACCTTTCCCCGCAGCCTTGACTCAACAACTGGTTTCCCACCGAAGGGAAACCGTGCAGGTCCTCTGTTCTGGTGGTGCCATCTAGTAGTTATTACAAAAATAGAAATAACCATTTGTTACATTCTCTATTTCCTTGGAATCAAAATTTCAAATAAAATCGTTTTTTCAATATTTTCTATTATAATTTCATATTTGAACAGTTATGAAATAAATGTAATAATTACTTTAGATTTAAAAAAAAACAAGGGGAAGAGAGAAAAACAAAATCTCACTCTTAGAAATTCAGTCTATATTTTTTATTACTATTCTCACAAATTAAGAAGTGAAAGTTGGTGAAGTTTTATAGTGCGAGAGCCAAATACGACTATGCTGTGCAAAAAAAAAAGGTGTAACTATGTTTGAAAAATTAAAAAAAATTGTTAATGTTAATGTTTGAAAAATGAAAATAAGTAAAATTGGTTGATAAGAAGGATAGTCGAAACATCGCTATCGTATCCCGGTGGGGCGTCACTCATGTTTACCATAAACAGTAAACTCCATGGGAGAGAAAAAGAACACTGCATTACCTCGAGGTCGTGAACACAAATTGATAAGCTCTATGGCTTTCCATTGTGATTAAATAATATGTTTTCATAATTTTAATAATTATAAACTGCTTCAGTTAATAAAATTGTAAGTTCTATATATAATGAAATGTAGTAAATATATCCTTTTCTGCGTGCATGACATACCTTCTCCTCTCTAAAGCATACAACCTCTTTAAATTTTTAATTTCCTTAACAGCATTTAAAATATTCACCAAGAGTGTTGTAAAAAGTTTTAAAAAGAAAAACGAGCTTAAAAATGGCATAAAGAATGTATTTTTTTTTAAAAAAAAAATATAATAAATTTAAAAGATACAATCGTATTTGAAACTTTTTTATGTAGTTGAGCTCGAAACTGATGTACGAGTATTTTTTAAAATACAATGAATGATAAAATATACAATTGCATTTGGAACTTTTTTTTGCAAGAGAATGTGATTTGTTTAAATTCTGTCAATTATAAAACATATTTTGAATTTGAAAAATGTATTTGTAACTTTTTTATATACGAGAGAATGTATTTTTTTATAAATACGATCCATTACAAAATATGTAATTGTATTTGGAAAATGTATTTGGAACTTTTTTTTTATTAGAGAATACATTTTTTTTAAATACGATCAATTATAAAATATATAATTGTATTTTGAACTTTTTTTTATGAGACAATGTATTTTTTTTTAAATACGATCAGTTACAAAATATATATTTGTATTTGGAACTTTTTATATAAGAGAATATATTTTGTAATTGATCGTAATTAAAAAAATACAACTTTATTTGGAGCTTTTTTTTTTATTAGAGAGGGAATTTTTTTAAATACTATCAATATAAAAAATGTATTATAATTTTTTTTGCATAGTGGGGTTCGGAATTGACGCAAATAATTCATTTTTTAAAATACAGCTATTATAAAAGGTATAATAGTAAAGAACTTTTTTATGTAGTGGAGGAAAAAGCCTCATTATTCTGCTTTCAAAGAATCTTTCTTACGTCATCGTGTGTGACGTAGTCTAAATTAGACGACTACCACATTGGAAGGTTAATTTCTCACTTTGGCGATCTCGGCTTAATTCGAAAAAACCTTCAACCCCTGTAAGTAAAGGTTCCCCACAAGATTTAACTGTGGTCTGGATGTGAAAAATTTGGTTGACAAGTAGGATGATCGAAAATAGAGAAAGATCACTAGGGTAACCCGGAGGTGCGTCAAATGTGAAACCAAAGAAGTTGAATTCTTAATTTATTTCGCAACATCGCGCAAGTAACACGATGATATTGGAGAAAACAGACGTAATAACAACTCATTCATGAAAAGTCAGATGAAACTACTCCATTTTCATAATTTCTACAACTTGCTAACAGAACAACTTTTGAGTCCTAAGAGATTGTGATATAAAAAAAAACCAATAAATAATTTTCCCAAGATTGAATAAAAAACAGAGAATAGCTTATTTTAGAAAACGTATTTGTAGTAATATACAAATGCAGTTTCCAGCTTGCCAAAGAACGACGTGATTGTAAATAATATCTCAAACACGCTACGAATTCTGAGAAAACTACATTTGTAACAGCCTCCATGACTGTAACTTTAAAAGGACCGCCAACACCACCTGTGGTGACGTTGAGAGAGACTTCTTCCCAACCTATAGTTTTGTTGTTGTGCGATTGTATGTTTGTTGCGTGTCGTGTTGTCTTATATGTATTCCTTTTACTAAGATGTATCCGCGTGCTGAGAACTGAACCCAACAAAAAACCATGTTCTTTTCATCTTCTAATCTTCATTCAAGATCCACGCGCTACACATTTCTGTTACGAATTCCACAGAACGAGTCATAAACCACCGTTCATCAAGGAGATACGGAGGAATTTCAGGGGAATCTTTACTTAGAGGGGTTGAAGGTTTTTCTTTTCCCTCTTTTCTCAAATGTGCAATGCTCATTTTTCTAATTACTTGCAAGTAAAGGAATTTAAAAATTATAAAGTTTCTGCATTTGAAAGAGCATAGGTTCCCTGGTTTTGTTTTTTATAATCCAATGATTGATAATATTTTTATGATCTTTTTAGTGTACGGGATGGGAATTTTCAGTTCTTTGACAAATATTTTGAAATACTTGCAAATTTTTTTTTAAAAAAAATGGAAAACCAAACAAACATTTATTCTATGGAATTAAAAGCAATACCCTAACTGTAGATAGAAGAGTACGAAACTCCATAGGATTAACATTACGCTCGGGATTTCTTGCTGTCTTGTCGACGAGAGCCTTAACTAAAATTTATCTCAATACTAACTGGAGTACCCATTTTTCGCATGAGTGAAGTTTTAAAATAAAATGACCAGTTTTTGAAAAATAAATGACCAGTTGTAGCTTATAATTCACTTTTAAACCGGTATAAGATGATATACAAAAAAAAATTATGAATAATTTAGTAAATGAAGGCTCCCTTTTAATTAATATCCTAAAAATAACTAAGATATATACATTTTTTAAAAAACATACACATTATTTTGGGGACGAGTTATTCAAAAAAGAATTGTTATTTTGATACTAAGAATAAATAAATAAATACGCTGTTCTAAAAACCATTATGCCGTATCTCACGTAATATGCACATAACTACGTGTAGCTATTTCTTTTTCTTTTTTTTTTTTTTTTTTTGTTCTGTTCAAGCTTATAAAATAAAGTGTATAGAATAAGAGTAATATATAACTCTCGTTTTCGTAAGAATTTTGAAGGTGATAAGATCAAGTTCATTAAATAATTTCTTTTAACTCTTTCCTGGAGCGAAAGAACAAAGTTTCAATTAAGTTATTACTCTTTGTATACAATGTTCCTACTATGATTATTTCATTATTATTATTATTGTATAAAATATTATATTTCAAATTATCATTATAATGCAGATATACATATGTACTATATACCAATATAAATCAATATTAGTTTTATCACATACAGTTCATTATTAGATTTCCTTAAATATATATATTTTTTAAATTGTGAAAGAAAAATCATATCTAAGAAATATTGAGTAAACCATTTAAATGGAAATGCTATGCAGAAAAAAATCAGTAAAAGGTTTTTAGGTTTCTATATAGGTCTTACATAATATTTGGAATCTCTTAGAAGTTCTCAGAAAAATATATGCTTATAACTATAGGAAATATGTGTATATCTATATATATATAAGCGAAATACCACTGACTGACTTATCACGATATCTCTAAGACTATACAACCGATTGACTTGAAATTTGGTACAGTTACTCATTTTGCGATGTAGACTCTCACTAAGAACGGATTTTACGAAATTCTTATCCAAAATGTAATTTTCACCCGTTAATCTTTTCTTACCCATCGGTTATGTCATTTTGGCGACTTTATCGCTAAAAATGACATGAACGACGCCAAACGGAATATATATTTTTATATGTATACTGTGTATTGCTACCAATTAAGTTTAATTAGCGAGATTTGAGCGTGCGAAATGGAAAATACCAAATAATTTAATATTGAAGCGCTGATGGAGAATGGATTTATCACCAAATATCTTCCACCACCAAATCGAAGCATTTCAATGACCTTGCATTGTGAATTTTAAATAGCTATACTATGGTAACCCCAGCTGATTTCTGTCCGTTTTGCTGAACAAGCGATAATTTTTTATTGTTGTGGAACCTAGACGTAAGTTTCAAATTTATGAGAAAAGTATTTTATTATTAATAATGATTGATAAATTACATTTGTAAATCTAAACGCAATCTTACGAAGATATTGAAGTTGGCTTTTAGCAAATGAATAATAATGGTATGTTATTCATGTCAAAGAAGAAAAAAAATAAGTAGCTTTCAAAATATTTATTTTGATGTACGCATTAACTGTAACCTAATGTAAACATTATGCAAAAGTTTTGTTTCTGTATTTTGGCAATTTTTAGTTTTTGGTTTCTAGGAAATAAACGTTTTTGTTTTTGTTTTTTTTAATGGCTGGATATTTTATCGTTTTCAGAATACAGAATTATTTTTAATATGATTTTTTAAGAGCTATTCTGTCTATTCAAATGCAGTTTTACATATGCTGCTAGCGTAAGAGTTATCCCTTTGCAATAAGATTAACGTAATATGGGTGACTTTTTGCTAACACTTTTTATTATACTTTATTTTTTTGTAAGTATTTTTGTTGAAATTTATAATAATTGGATTTAAAAAATTAATTTCGGTTATATTTTTTAACTTGAAAAGTATTTCATTGTAGGTTAATACAAATTGATTTTTCGTATTTACTTTTCAGTTATAATTTTAATAATGGATGTTGAATATATTTAGATAGATTGAATACCTACTCCTTTCAAAGCTTTTAAAATTCTTGGCGACGGAGCATGTTTATTTTCGTCTCTATCTTTGCTGGTGTTCGGTGATATATCGATGGCGTATAAAATGAGAAATATTATCGTTTCCCACATGTTTAACAACTGGTATCGGTTTAAATGCTACACTCAAATGCTATCTGGCGCTCCTTAAAATACTATTATTAATGATATAATATCTCTTCAATTAAATAAAGGTAAAAAAAAGAGGAAAAATATTCACTAATTCAATAGATATGAACAAGTAAGACAAGCTCCTGAAAGTATACTCAAAGTGATCTTGAAATACATAGAGAAGCTGCTTCAAAATATACTAAAAGCCATCCTGAAGTACATAGAGCAGCAGTACGAAAATACTTTTCTAATACCCCACCCCCCCTGTGAATCAGGCAGCTGTAATTAAATGCAATGAAAAAAGATCAAAAGTTAAATTAGTGCCTTGGACTTCTAAAGCTTTGGTTTTAAATATATATATGTAACAGATATTGACTATTCAAATGATAAAATCACCAATATCGGAAAACATTTGTCCTGTTTGTGGGTGCCATGCTTTAAAATTGAGAGAAGAACCTTCAGGAATGTGCTGCAGCGGTGATCAAGTCCAGCTTCCTGCTATTAGATCCTACCCTGAACTTTTGAATAGTCTTCTTAACCTTAAGGATGAGCTTTTAGAACATTTTCTTTCTATAATTATTTTGAACCACGGTCAAGTTACGAGGACGACAACTTAGCTGGCACCCCCTCTCCTAACATCCACACAACACCACACCAAGGGAGGACTTTGAGCCCCGACAGATTTAACGTGCATCAGCCCCGGCTACACGGTGGGTTTTTGGCGGCCAAGGATCGAACCCGCGACTGAACGAAAACCGCCAGCCACTTATCCGAAACCTTGACCACTAGGCTATCTAAAGATTGGTACGCCAATAATATTGTTGCGTAATTTAAATCCTCCTAAATTATGTAACGGCACCAGACTCAAAGTGAAAACTCTAAGAAAAAACGTTATAGAAGCGACTATTTTTACAGGAAAGTATGAGGGTGAAAATATATTCATTCCAAGAATACCATTAATTCCATCAGATTATCATTTTAAATTTAAGCGTTTGCAGCTTCCAGTTAGAGTTTGCTTTGCGATGACTATCAATAAAGCACAAGGGCAGAGTTTAAAATTAGCTGGTGTAGATTTACAAAGTAATTGTTTTTCACATGGTCAATTTTATGTGACATGTTCAAGAGTTAGTTCACGTGAATATCTAATCATACTTCAACCAGAAAAACGAACGAAGAATGTTGTCTACAGGGAAGTTTTGGAAATGTAGGCATATTATTTCATATTTTTCTAATATTTAACTATTTCTAAAATTAGAATAAGATAAAATAATAATGAATGTAATAATTAAGATAAATAAATTGATATAATAAAAAATAAAAATGTAGTTGTCCCTCTCAAAAATTGCCATTCATTCAAAATAAAGACAATAGAAATGTAATACACAAAAAAAATGATTCAACAGGTTTAAAAAATAAAAAAATATTTATAAAAATGTATTTTTATGTTGGCAATTTTTACATGGTTTTGGCCTACTGGGGACCCGCCATGTAGAAGAATGGGAACGTATCGCAATACAGAGTACCTCATCGGTGATGCGGAATTCTGTTCAATGACAGATTTACTAACTAAATTACATTTTCATTGATAAACTATTAACACTTAAATACTTTTCTCATATGTTTGAAAGTCGTGGATAACCATTATTACAGACAATCAGTTTCTAAAATTTTTAAATTCAGATTATAATTATAATTGAAAAATTTCTTGATATTTTACGTATAGGTTCCAAAATATAATATTATCGTCTGCCCAGCGAAGCGGGCGGGTATCAGCTAGTCTATATATATATAAGCGAAATACCACTGACTGACTCATCACGATATCTCTAAGACTATTCAACCGATTGACTTGAAATTTGGTACAGTTACTCATTTTGCGATGTAGACGCTCACTAAGAACGGATTTTACGGAATTCTTATTCTAAATGTAATTTTAATCCATTAATCTTTACTTATCTATCGGTTGTGTCATTTTTGGCGACTTTATCGCCAAAAATGACATGACCGACGCCAAACAGAATATATTTTTTTTTATATGTATATGGAAAGATACCAAATAATTTAATATTGAGGCGCTGATGGAGGATTGGCAAGATTTTGGCGAAGAAGCTCTTTATGCGAAACACGCAAGACAATCCGCTGAGTAGGAGGCATTGTAGGTTTATCATATATAATGTAAATGTTGAATCCCGAAATTCCGATTCATCACCAAATATCTTCCACTGCCAAGTCGAAGCATTTCAATGACCTTGCATTGTGAATTTTAAAAATCTATACTATGGTAACCCCAGCTGATTTACGTTCGCTTTGCTCAGCAAACGATAATTTTTTATTGTTGTGGAACCTAGACGTAAGTTTCAAATTTATGAGAAAAGTATTTTATTATTATTAATGATTATTAATGATTACATTTGTAAATCTAAACGCTATCTTACGAAGATATCGAAGTTGGCTTTTAACAAATGAATAATAACGGTATGTTATTCATATTGATAAAAATAATAAGTAGCTGTCAAAATATTTATTTTGATGTACGCATTATCTGTAACCTAATGTATATATATTATGCTAAAATTTTGTTTCTGTATTTTGGCAATTTTTAGTTTCTTGATTTTTTTTTAAATGGCTGTATATTTTACCGTCTTCAGAATACAGAATTATTTTTAATGCTTTGATTTTTTAAGAGCTATTTTGTCTATTCAATTGCAGTTCCAGATATGCTGCTAGCGTAAGAGTTATCCCTTTGCAAAAAGGATAACGTAATACGGGTGACTTTTCGCTAAAAAAATTTTACTTAACTTTATTTTTTTGTTAGTATTTTTCGTTGAATTCTTAAATAATTTGATTTAAAAAAATAATTTCGGTTATATTTTTTAACTTGGAGAAATATTTAATTGTAGGTTAATACAAACTGATTTTTCATATTGACTTTTCAGTTACAATTTTTAATAATTTATGTTGAATACATTTGGATAGATGGAATACCTACTCCTTTCAAAGTTTTTAAAATTCTTGGCGACGGAGCATGTTTATTTTCGTCTCTGTCTTTGCTGGTGTTTGGTGACATATCGATGGCTTATAAAATGAGAAATATTATTGTTTCTCACGTGTTTAACAACTGGGATCGGTTTAAATGCTACACGCAAATGCTATCTGGCGCCCCTTATTATACTAACGATTTATATTTTACAGAAATGTGTAAACCAAACACGTATGGATCTATTTGCGAAATTATAGCGGCTGCAGAGCTATTTCCCTATCAGTTCTAAGTGTATCAAGGTGGTTGCCTTATAGCTTCTGTTGGTGAAGCAATTCAGGGGAAAAAAAGATTACGTTTTACGGGAAACTGTAATAGTGGTCATTTTGATGTTTACATTGAAATAGTTGGATTAACAAAAGGAAGTAAAGTTAATCTTGGTGATGATAATGTGAAACAAAATGAAGAAAATGCGTCATCCTTAGTGTTTCAGCCTCAAGAAAATGTGTCTGTGTTACTTTCAAAGACTCAATCAATATCCAACATTGATTTATCAAGTTCAAGTGAATCAATTATTAATGATGTAATATCTCTTCAATTAAATAAAGGTAAAAAAAAGAAAAAGATTTACAAATTCAATTAGATATAAACAAGTAAGACAAGCTGCTACAAAATATACTCAAAGTCATCCTGAAGTACATAGAGAAGCTGCTTCAAAATATACTGAAAGCCATCCTGAAGTACATAGAACATCTGTAAGAAAATACTTTTCTAATAACCCCCATGTGAATCAGGCAGCTGTAATTAAATACAATGAAAAAAGATCAAAGGTTAAATTAGTGCCATGGACTTCCAAAAATTTGTCTGGTTTTAAATATAAAATAGATATTGACTATTCAAATGATAAAATTGTCAGTATCGGAAAACGTTTGCCCTGTTCGAGGAGCCGTGCTTTAAAATGGATAGAAGAACCTCCAGGAATGTGTTGCAGTGGTGGTCAAGTCCAGCTTCCTGCTATTAGGTCCTACCCTGAACCTTTGAATAGTCTTCTTCACCATAAGAATCAGCTTTCAGAACATTTTCTTTCTACAATTCGTAAGTATAACGGAATTTTTCAGATGACGTCATTCGGAGCAAAAGAATTGAAGGAGAGAAATTTTATGCCTACATTTAAAGTCCAGGGGCAGGTATACCACAGGATAGGTAGCCTTTTGGCTGAGCCTCCTCAACAACCTTCTTTTCTTCAGCTATACTTTCTCTGTGATGATGAACGTGAACGAAACATTCGTTGTGGTATTTTCCCAGGTGTTAAGTCAGAATTAGTTAGCCAATTACAAAAGGCGCTACATGAACATAACAGGTATATTCGCGATTTCAAAGCTGCTGTTGATTCAGTTGCTAAAGACCAAAAGAAGTTCAAGGTTATAATTAATGCCAATAAAAAACCATCTGGAAAACACAAAGGTCGTTTCAATGCTCCTCAAAATAAAGAAGTAGCTGTCCTTATTGTGGGTCAGGATTTCGAAAAAAGAGATATCATTCTATACAGCAGAGACAGTAAATTGGTACGAATTAGTGAAACGCATCAAGCTTACGATGCTCTTCAGTACCCTTTGATGTTTTTTCGTGGGGAAGATGGTTATTATATAAATATTTCAAAACTTGATAGCAATACTAGGGCTCCTATCAATAAGACTGTCTCTGCTTCTGAGTTCTACAGCTATAGGTTGATGGAGCGTGTTGGTGAAATCAATTATCTAGTACTCTTTCGTCAACTTTTTAATCAGTTTTTGGTCGATATGTATGCAAAAATAGAAACTGAAAGGCTTGATTGGATTCGTCACAATCAGAAAAAACTTAGGAGTGAAGAATATGTCCACTTAAAAGACGCTATGGCAAAAAAAGATACATTCTTCAGAAATAGGTAAAATGGTTGTGTTGCCGTCTTCGTTTACTGGAGGACCTCGCTACATGCATGAACGAACTCAAGACGCTATGACATACGTAAGACATTTTGGACGTCCCGACTTATTTATTACATTCATTTGCAATCCTAAATGGTTAGAAATCAAAAATCTTTTGAGACAAGGACAAAAATCTTATGATAGACACGATGTCATTGCGAGGGTATTTCATTTGAAAGTTAAGCACATGATGAATCTTCTGACAAAAGGTTGTATCTTTGGCAAAACTAGGTGTAACATGTATACGGTAGAATGGCAGAAGCGTGGACTTCCACATGTTCATATTCTTCTCTGGTTGGAAGAAAAAGTAAGACCTGACTCTATTGATGAAGTTGTTAGGGCTGAATTACCTGACCCCGATCAGGATCCAATTCTACATGAAATTATTAAATCAACGATGATTCATGGTCCGTGTGGAGTCTTCAACTACAGTTCACCGTGCATGCTAGCTGGTGTTTGCACCAAAAGATACCCAAGGCCTTTTTTAAAAGAAACTCAAACGGGAGAAGATGGATATCCTCATTATCGAAGGCGGTCTCCAGAAGATGGTGGAATAGCAATCAAAATTAACGGCAATGATATTGACAATCAATGGCTGGTACCATATAACCCTGTTTTGTCACGAACTTTTAATGCTCATATCAATGTTGAGTATTGCAATTCGGTTAAATCTATTAAATACATCTGCAAGTTCGTAAATAAAGGTTCTGATCAAGCAGCGTTTACCGTAGAAAATTTGGATGAGATTTCTAGATATGAGGCAGGACGATACATAAGCAGTTCTGAAGCAGCCTGGCGTATCTTTTGCTTTCACATTCATGAGAGATATCCTCCTGTAGTTCATCTTTCTGTTCATCTTGAAAATGGTCGAAGAGTTTATTTCACAGAAGAGAATGTTGCTAATAAAATCATAAATCCTACAAAAAACACCCTTATGGGTTTTTTTGACCTTTATAAAGTAGATGAATTTGCACGAACTCTTTTATATTTTGAAGTTCCAAGTTATTACGTTTGGAGGAAAAATGAATTATCTAGGAGAAAAAAGGGAAAAGTCGTGACAGGTTTCCCAGAAATAAAAAAAGATAATGTGTTGGGTAGAGTATATACTGTCCATCCTGGAAATGCAGAATGCTACTATTTACGACTTCTCTTACATAAGATTTGTGGTCCGACGTCATTTAAAGCCTAAAAAACTGTTGATGGAATAGTGCATCCAATTTTTCAGGCAGCTTGCAGAGCACTTGGATTATTGGAAGATGATACTCACTGGGATCGTACTTTAGAGGAAGCTTCGATTTTCGATTCTCCGTATAAAATTAGAGAGTTATTTGCGATTATGATAGTTTTTTGTCAAGTAGGAGATCCACTAAAGTTATGGGGGAAATACCGGGAAAGTTTATCAGAAGATATTCGAAGGCGAATGGGGAGAGAAAATAGAAATAGTGAACCGGTCGTTGATATTGTTTACAACCAATGTCTTATCCTTCTAGAAGACATTGTTACATCAATGTCTGGTAAGTCATTGTTACACTTTGGGCTCCCAGAGCCCATAAGAGAGCAGAGCATCATTATTAACAACCGTAAGTTTATAAGTGAAATGACTTACGATATATCTCGGTTGATCCAAGTAGTCTCTGTAGGTGTTTCGAAATTTAATCATGATCAAAAGAAAGTTTATGATGATGTCTTAAACAGTGTTGATTCTAATTTCGGGCAGTTATTCTTTTTCGATGCTCCTGGTGGAACTGGAAAAACATTCTTGATCAATCTTCTGCTTGCTAAAGTTAGTAGAAAAAATATCGCTATCACTGTAGCTTCGTCAGGGATTACGGCAACGTTGATTGATGGAGGTAAAAAGGCGCACTCCGTTTTCAAACTACCTTTCGATTTGAATCATTCTGATAATGCCATTTGTAATATATCTAAACAAAGTGACATGGCGTACATACTCAGAGAAACAAAAATTATAGTATGGGACGAATGTACTATGGCCCACAAGAAAGGAGTTGAAGCTCTCAACCGGACACTACAAGACATCAGAGGAAGTAATCGACTAATGGGTGGTTTGACTGTTCTTTTAGCTGGTGACTTTAGACAAACTTTACCTGTCGTACCACGAGGGACACGCGCAGATGAAATTAAAGCCTGTTTAAAATCTTCAATTTTATGGCCTCATATAAAAGTCTTATCCTTGAAAGTTAATATGAGGGTCTCTCTTCAAAACGACTTGACCGCGAAAGAGTTTTCCGAACTATTGATTGACATAGGTAACGGAAATATTACAGAGCAAGAAGGAAAGATAATTATTCCGAATAACCTATGTGATACTGTTGGAGATTTGATTACTTTGACTGATAGAATTTACCCAAATATTGAATATGCCACATTTAATAGCTTATCGTGGTTGAAAGAAAGAGCAATTCTGACTCCTACAAATGAATCAGCGGATAAAATTAACGATTTTATGCTAGAGAAACTGACAACTGAGCAGATAAAGTATGAGTCAATAGATACAGTCACTGATATAGAAGATACTGTTCATTATCCTGTGGAGTTTCTGCACACACTCAATCCGCAGGCATACCGCCTCATATTCTTTATCTAAAGATTAGTACACCAATAATATTGTTACGTAATTTAAATCCTCCTAAATTATGTAACGGCACCAGACTCAAAGTGAAAACTCTAAGAAAAATTGTTATAGAAGCTACTATTTCTACAGGAAAGTATGAGGGTGAAAATGTATTCATTCCAAGAATACTACTAATTCCATCAGGTTATCATTTTGAATTTAAGCGTTTGCAGTTTCCAGTTAGAGTTTGTTTTGCGATGACTATCAATAAAGCAAAAGGGCAGAGTTTAAAATTAGCTGGTGTAGATTTACAAAGTGACTGTTTTTCCCATGGTCAGTTCTATGTGGCATGTTCAAGAGTTAGTTCACGTGAAAATCTAATCATCCTTCAACCAGAAAAACGAACGAAGAATGTTGTCTACAGAGAAGTTTTGCAAATGTAGGCATATTATTTCATATTTTTCTTATATTTAACTATTTCTAAAATTATAATAATATAAAATAACAGTGAATGTAATAATTAAGATAAATAAATTTATGTAATAAAAAATAAAAATGTAGTTGACATTCTCAGCAATTGTCATGCACACAAAATAATAGAAATGCAATACACAAAAAATTGATTCAATAGGTTTAAAAAATAAAAAAATATGTATATAAATGTATTTTTATGTTGGCAATTTTTACATGGTTTAGGCCTCCGCCATGTAGAATAATGAGAACGCATCGCACTACACAGTATCTCATAGGTGATGCGGAATTCTGTTCAACGACAGATTTACTGACTAAATTACATTTTCATTCATAAACTATTAACAATTAAATACTTTTCTAATATATATTTGAAAGTCTTGGTTAACCTTTACTACATACAATCAATTTCCTAAAATTTTAAATTCTGATTTTAATTATCGTTTAAAAATTCAAAATTTTCTTGATATTTTACGTATAGGTTCCAAAATATATTATCGTCTGCCCAGCGGAGCGGGCGGGTATCAGCTAGTATATATATATATATATATATATATATATATATATTCTGCTTATCAAACGGAAGAAAGAATTATGATAAAAAGGAAGTCATAGATACTAAAAATTACATATATTTATGTATTTAATTTTCACTAAAAATATTTTATACCAATATATGATAAAGTATTAAAAAGTAATAAAGTATAAATATTAAAATTAATGTATATATAATAAAAAATTCAATTTTCCACTGGAAAATCTGGTTAATCATTCACAAGCAAATAAAAAATTTCTAGTGAGGGGTCTTATTCACTAAAATCTTTTATTTTGTACTATGTTGGTTTAGTTTAGTTTTGATTAACGTCGCATTAGAAGCAACACGAGGGCTATTGGCGATGGACCTCGCAATTTTGAACCACGGTCAAGTGACGAGGACGACACCTGAGTTGGCACCTCCTAATATCCACACCACGCCAACGGGACGACATTGGACCCCGACAGATTTAAAGTGCATCGGCCTCGGCTACACGGCGGGTTTTTGGCGGCCAAGGATCGAACCCGCGACTGAATGAAAACGCCGGCCACGAATCCGAAACCATGACCACAAGGCAACCGCGGCCACTTGTACAACGTTGGACGAGAATTTCTATATTTTCAATGTTTACTCATAAAATATTACATTATTGTACAGGCATAACTTATCTAATTATCAAATCGGACTCTAGCATTCCTGTTATGTGATTGTTTTTCTACATTTATATTAATTACATTACTACAATCTGTAGTAATGTAATATATTCGCTTAATAAATGTTCTTTTTCATTAAGGTTTCAATAATAATGCAAAAGGACAGTCATTTGAATTTTTAAACGAGTAAAATAACGATTTCCATATTCGATGCAAATAAAAATATTTCTCTGAATTACAATACACATCGAGAATTCTTTTAGAAGAACATAGCGCATTCAAAATGAAGGAAGGGCGCACTTATGCATATTAATCAATATAACAATAATCTAAAGAGTACATTGAAATATATATATATAATTTTAAAAACAGTTAAAAGATTATTTCATGTTGTTCAGAGGGAGAG